>JAYRBW010076483.1:0-24800 GCA_036023295.1 Invenusta paracnida | reverse complement strand
TTAGTACATTATAAATAACAGAGCTAAACTAAAATTATATGACATAATAATAATATAGTCAATTATACAACAAATTTCAAATGGTATATTTTCAGAATAATATACAGTATACTAAATGTCTTCTTATAAATTGTAAACACAATTAGGACAAATTCAATATGGCAAAACACTTTGGAGATCATCGCCTTATGATTAGAGTCTTTTTTTCAATAAAACAAGTAATATAGAAAAAAAACAAAAAACAAAAGTTAACGATTTTTTAATTGTCTCATAATGTTTAAACATTTTAATTCTGCTTCACCCTCAAAGACAAGAACATTGTGTGTTATACAGTATAAATACGCAGTAAATTAAAGTGAAGTTAAATTATAGAATCACTAAGCGTAACTAAGACTGGAGGGGAGGATAATTATGTAAATTATTAAATAAATGTTCATTTTGAAATCTATATAGTTTCCCGTATATTTAAATGCCTATTACAAGAATTGTAATTTATTGACCACACTTTGTCATACTGCTGTGTTTTTCATTTAATCTATAGTCCTCATGGGAAAATTCTTATCTGGTCATTTATTGCAATCTCTGTGAACTCGATATTTATAGAAGAATTAATTGAAACAATAGAAAGAGAGTTAAAACAACAAAATAGAAATAAACGACTTGCAAAAAGCAAATTAGTATATAGCAACAGCATTTCGGGTTTTGTCGCTAAATCATTTTCTCATTTCACAGACATAAGACATGACACACAACTGGATTGTCACTCTACTTGACCAAGAGCTAGCTGTCGCATGTTTTAGTCAACAAATATAGAGATTCTTTACATGGATTAAATACATATACCCGCAATTAACGACAATTAACGCAAAACGCCCGCACTTTTCAGATATATTTTTTACCGATATTGAAACAAACGATGGCTACCGCCGTTATTAGACATGAACTTCCATGATTTTTAGAAGTCTTGAAAAGGGCAGTTTACCGCATACATTTGATTTCATCAGAATAGTACTTAAAAAATGTTAAAAGTTGGTGATAATTCCAAAATTTAAACCCCTTTTGTTACTCTTAATACAAAAGAGTATACAAAAGAGTTTTTGTATCCAGCGAAAAAAAGCATTTATATAGTTTTTAGCGATGAACACAATGTTTTACTTAATTTGAGAATTAAGAAGATTTTTGTCTGTTTATCAGTGATAAGTTTTTATTTTAGTTTGCAAAAGAAGAATTCAATCGTCTATTAAATGCGTATTATATATACTATCCAAATATACAATTAGCCGATAAATTGGAAAATGATTAACAGGAAAATTACACAATTATCAACGAAAATCGAAGTAACCATAAATCGTATTATAATTTAAGTTGGAATAGGTGTCTAGCTCATATATCTAGTGCATATTTGTTACCTTAACACATGTCCAAAGGACACGTTGAGTGAAACAAAATGTATCTATTGACTTATTTTACGAAACTCTGCTTAATTTGCAGTAGAATAAAATAAGGCTAAATATGGAATGCAAACTATGTAGATTATTCAAAGCTTCATTTCAATTGACTATTCTTGAAGCAATTCGAGACTTCCCCTGGTCCCTGAAACTAGTGGATCGATAGAAAAGAAGCCAAACTGTGATTTTAGGAACTTTGGTTTCATCAAATAAATTGTCGGACATAATATGATAATGATTTCAATAGACTAAATTTGAAGTTTGGAGTCAAAAAGCAAATACGTCTTGACGCTTTTATCCAGCTCTGGTCCGAAATGGGGAACAAAACGACCCTCCAGCATAGGTTTCAGTTTGATTTTTTATAATTAACGATCAGATGTGCATGTTTGTAGATATAATAGTAATTATTATAATTAGTAAATTTGATTTGAATTTAGTTTCATTTATATTTGATACTAAATAGAATTAACATTGGGCACAACTTCTTTCTACCATTTGTAACGCAATTGGAAACGCATTTCTTAAGCCGTTTATAGATTATCTAGAGTATGGACCAGAGTGTATCTTATTGATAGATGATTGTAGATCGCTCCACTACATCCAGAAGTGAGATTCCAGTGTTTTGAAAAATATAACTGCAGCTTTTACACCTTAGAATGCACCTTATAGTTTTAGAGTTTTTAATTAGCATTTAAATCATAAAATCAATCCCGCATATATAATTGCTTAATAATATTTATCTAAAATTCAAACGAAACCTTGAAAATTTTACATTTATGCAACATTATGAACAGTTCCTATATTAAAAGGCTTCTTTTCTCCACTGTTTTGTTACATCGCTTTACAATTAAGCACAATTAAGGTAAATATATGTATTGATTGATATGTTTTGTTACTCTTACTGTTTTTGGCATCTTCTTCTTTGTATTCAGATTGTGGATACATTCAAGTATCTAAAAGACCATCTCTCCGGAAAATATTTCAAACTTTCTCAATTAGACGACGCCAACGAAGACGAAGATTTTCCAGTTCCAGACAACTTCGTTGTTACCGACAGTGATCCGTAAGTAATATTTAATGATGTTCTGTTCTTCTTCTACATAGATAGTCTACTCCGACTTACGTAAACCTCTTCCAGAAAATTGAAACAAATCGTAGTTGTCCTCTGCTCTAATGTCACACCGCACCCATTTGTGGAAAGATATTTTGACTATATTTTCAGAAGGTAAATAGGCTTACACTCAAATGAAGACTTGTTAAAAGTTGCTTACTTCAATAACTTAAACAACTCTACGATCTACATATAAAGGGAAACATTGCTAAACCGACTCGACTTGTCCTTGATCCTCTTTTCCCATCGCTGTTTTTTTAATGTATATGTGGAATCTATGTTCAGCACGAATCTATGTCCAGCACGAATCTATGTCCAGCACGAGTCTATGTCCAGCACGAGTCTATGTCCAGCACGAATCTATGTCCAGCACGAATCTATGTCCAGCGCAAATCTATGTATAGCACGAATCTATGTCCAGCACGAATCTATGTCCAGCACGAATCTATGTCCAGCACGAATCTATGTCCAGCACGAATCTATGTCCCGCACGAATCTCTGTCCAGCACGAATCTATGTCCAGAAAAATATGCTGGCCTCCTGGACTCTGCTCAGAAAAACACGTTCTGGTATACTTTTCCTAATTAACCTAACAGTCTCCCAGGAGTTTAAAAACTAGCACTACGGTTAGGTGTTGGAACACCAAACATTGTTTTCCCATTTAAAAACAACGTTTCATAGTATAAAACTATGAAAAGGCTCTCATTTTCAACTAGATTCAACAATGAAACGTTAAATAACTTTATGTCTCAGTCGATTGTACTGTATTTATCTATCTCCATATGCGTGTGCACGTTATTGTTATTTTTACCGCATATACAGGGTGATTCATAAGTCCCTATTTATTTATTTTTATTTGTTTTTTTTATTGTTTATTGACTATTACTTAATTCAGCATATTCTTAAATCACTACCGTAAACTTTTATTTATAATTTACACTTGCTACGAAACGCTAATATTGTAAACGAAGTTAAGATTCGCCTTTTAGTTAGTTGGAAATAGAATAGTGATAAAAAGTAATAATTTCAGTTCAATTTACGAAGCATACGGAAGTTACAATATGTAATAAATAGTATATCTCAATGATCTTTATAAAACCTTCTGTTTGATTATGTGATTGATTTAAATCTACACGTCATAGCTACAATTATTTGTCGTTTGTTATTCGCTAAAAGATGTTTTTGGATGAAAAATATTGCATGAAAGCAAATTGGACCAGTTCTAAATAATTGCTTTTATAAAATTGCGTTTTCTATTTTGATATGGATATACCTTATACAGAAGGTCAGTATAACACTACTATTCTCTTCTCTCCTTTTTCAGTATTCTTCGCGACTCTGGTTGCTATCGAGAATGGCCCATTGGACGTGGCGTATTTGTTAACAACTATTTCAACTTCTCAGTTCGTGTCAATGAAGAAGACCACATCCGTTTGATTTCCCTTGAAAAGGGAAGCAATTTACCGAGTGTATACATTCGTCTTATCGAGGTAGACATTTTGTTGAAATTGTTTATTCCACAGTTTAAATGTGAATCAATGGCGCGTTATATTCTAACTATATGTAATATTATAATTCTACCATAAATCATTATATTTTCAAAAACGCTACTTGCAACCCAAATATGACTCTTTGTCACACACAACTCAAATATGACTCTTTGTCACACACAACCCATGTATGACTCTTTGTCACACACAACTCAAATATGACTCTTTGTCACACACAACTCAAATATGACTCTTTGTCAAACACAACTCAAATATGAATCTTTGTCACACACAACTCAAATATGACTCTTTGTCACACACAACCCAGGTATGACTCTTTGTCACACACAACTCAAATAGGTCTTTGTCACACACAACCCAGATATGACTCTTTGTCACACACAACTCAAATAGGTCTTTGTCACACACAACCCAGGTATGACTCTTTGTCACACACAACTCAAATAGGACTCTTTGTCAGACACAACTCAAATATGACTCTTTCTAGTGCTGCGCTTAAATAATAGTTAAACATGTTTCAGATATTTGAGCAAAAGATAAATGTTTGCGGCAATTTAGTTTTATTATGGTCCACAAGGGATAAATTTTGCAATATCCAAATTTATTCCTCATATTTTATGCTACTCTATACCAAATTTGATGCTTTTATAAAAAATGCACAATAGGTTTGATTAACCTATACGTCATAACTTTCTCTATAGCTTAGTGTAGTAGCATTAAATAAATTCAATGTTAATATGGAAAGAAGTAGCTTATTATGTAAAGAATCAACTTACTTTACAAGGAAATCAACTTCTGGTACAAAGTATAAACTTCTTGTGCAAAAGTAGCTTGTGCAAAAAATCAACTTCTTGTGCAAAAGAAGCCTGTACAAAGAATCATCTTCCTGTACAAAAGCAGCTTGTGCAAGGAATCATCTTCTTGTACAAAAGCAGCTTGTGCAAGGAATCATCTTCTTGTACAAAAGCAGCTTGTGCAAAGAATCATCTTCTTGTACAAAAGCAGCTTGTGCAAAGAATCATCTTCTTGTACAAAAGCAGCTTGTGCAAAAAATCATCTTCTTGTAAAAAGCAGCTTGTGCAAAGAATCATCTTCTTGTACAAAAGCAGCTTGTGCAAAAAATCATCTTCTTGTACAAAAGCAGCTTGTGCAAAGAATCATCTTCTTGTACAAAAGCAGCTTGTGCAAGGAATCAACTTCTTGTACAAAAGCAGCTGTGCAAGGAATCAACTTCTTGTACAAAAGCAGCTTGTGCAAAAAATCATCTTCTTGTAAAAAGCAGCTTGTGCAAAGACCAACTTCTTGTACTAAGAAGTTGCTTAATTATCTTAGATTGGTGATAAAACATGTTGACACCTCTCGGTCACCTGACTATCTTACTTATGACACCGTGTAATATAAAACTATTTTCGATCTTTTGCATTGCATTGATGTGTTTTCCAGGGGCTGCATGAAGTATCCAAGTGCCTGGAGTTTAGTCGGAACAAGAAACTCGGGTTTATCACTTTCTCACCAGCTGATATTGGAACGACTATTCGTGCTTCGGTGCACATCAAAATCCCCTTCATGAGCCAGCTTCCAAATTTTCTGGTCAGTATCAGTATACTATATCTATGTACTGGTTTTTTTTTTTAAACACTTGCCAGCTGTTAGCCTCAGTAACATAATGTAAACAGCTATTTTAAGTATATTACTTAGATGGAAAAATCACTCCTAGTCATTTAAAATCCACTGTATCTTTGTTACTGAAGTAGCTGCCGAACAACAAATTTCAATGCTTTAATCATCATAAAATGCTCATGTTATTCTCGTGTTATGATTACTCGAGAAAATATGCTTGCGTCAAGTACTATTTTCGAAATGAATATTTAATATTATGCATTGAAACACATTAGCATTAATTCAGAGTTTCAGACATTAATATAATAATTGATTTTTTTCACTAAACTTTATTGCAATAATACAACAAAAACTGAAACAAAAGCATGTCCCGATCTGTGAAACAATTCGTCATCTACAGATTATAATGCGTCAAATTTTACAGTGGCTGATATTTCAAATTTCATATAATACAATTACTTTTGCGCTTATACAATTGTGTTTACAGACATAATCAATTACAAGCATATAAATTTACTTGTACAAGTTGAGTAGATATCTGAAGATGTTAATTGTAAATTATCTCTGTTAATGTAGACATTTACTTAAAAATGGAGCAGAATTTATTATCTAATGTTCACTTAGTTCCTTTGGTGCATTCCATAAAATATACTTGATGATAAATACCTTATGTTCTCTTCCGTTTCGATTTTGTTGTGTATCTGACACTAAATTCTCCTCAACTGATTGTAGAAATATATCAAAATCTGACTTTATTTTGGATTAAGTGGGTAGTGTAATGAAATTTCTTAACTTATAATCTCTCTGAGAAAATCTATTCAGAAATTAACGAGTCAGAATATAATAGAACATGACAAACCAGTAGGAAGGTTTATATTTTAATTGTCCTATTTCCACGTAATAAAACATAAATAGATTAAAATCGTTATTTAAAAACTTTTTTGGTGTATATATATCTTATTTTTGCATATCTCTGTTGCTTTCCTCTCTTTGATATAGGAAATGCTGGAGAAACGGAATCTGAAGCACAAAGTGATTAGTGTCTGCAAGGATGAAGGAGTGGTCCATGAGATCAGTAACAAACTGCGCTACGGAATCCCTGAGATCGAGGCTGTGAATGATCTTGCCCGGGGGATTACCCAGATTATTAACCTAGAGAAAGGCCTGGAGGAGAACAATGAAAATGCACCGGGTGAGTCAGATCCACATCGACCAAAATAATCAATAATGGCTGGAAATCTAAAATATAATACTAGACATAATATGCTTCATGCTTCGGTTGACATACACAAACTATTTAAATAAACAGTCTTAATTGAAATAAGTTAACATATATGATTTGAAATGATCATGACAACAATATTAGTATTGCATAAATGTAAGCATTTATTTGTCAGTCGATGGAGTTTCTATATTACATAAATCTGTCAGAACGAGCTTTCAAGTCGTCTCGCTCTTATCTTCTGAATTCCACTATATGGGCCGATTTCACTTGCTTTGATGTCGGAGAAAAAAACATTAGAGTGAAACATCTGAACTTGCTGTTGACTAGCTTTATCGATGAATTTCCTTTTATAATTATAACATAATTTACAATTATGACAATCAATCGGCCTGAATAATTTTGATGAAGAACTACCTAAATTTTGTAAATTGTTGATGTTAGGTCTCCTGAAATCTTAAAACCTAATTATTTTTTTAAGAAATGTACTATTGCATAAAATAGATAAATTATTGCACATTTTATTGATATACAGTAGTCCCTGTCATATGCGTACCTGCGTTATGCGATTCCCTGTATTATGGGGTGGGGAATATTTTGCACCGATTTAAATTTCCTATCTATTCTATAATAAAGTTCCCTGTGATATGCAATTCTCTGCCTTATCGCGATATCCGAATGGTGATTTATGACATTTTAAAATATTTTTCCCTGTGGTATGCGTAGTAAACACTTTCTAATATGCTTTTAGACAACGTTTTGGCTATAGTTCTTCTGTGATAAATATGTGATATCCATATACTCGTATAAATGTCATATATCACATACAGTCATAATCAACAGCGCACTGCAATAACATATGTATGTGTCTGAACTTATCAAATATGCTGCCAGTCAAGGTAAAGCGAACTTGGTCGATTCTTTCACAAATGCTTGTAATGACATAATATTTTTTAAATCGGCAAATGCGAAACAATTTACCTTTAATGACTTTTTTAAATGCTAGAGCAACTAAGTTTCTCGATATGAGTACATTTTAGATTATGTTTTTATGCCTTACTGCTTTTCTATGTAAATATACTACATATACATGTGTATACGCACTATGCCTACTATAAATTTGTAATTTTAACATTATGTGCTACAATATGCGATGTAAATCGAAATTTATTTATAATATAAGAAACGTGAGAATTCAAAGCATTTTTTCATTTAACATGCGTGGTAATATTAAAGCACAGTGTACCTTAAAGCATTATATATGCATAAAAGTATGCATTTCGTTAACTCCGTGTTATGTGATTCCCTGCGCTATTGGAGGATTTTTTAGTAGATATAAAAATATCGCATATGACAGGGATTACTATATTTAATTAGTTACGCCCAACAGTTATGCTCAAAAGCTTCTTTAATACTCCTATTGTAATTATACCTGTTTATCTATCCGCTACTTAATTATTATTGACCTACATTATGTTGACTTACACATCTATCCATGACTGTAATTCCGTTGAAAATATTGTATGATTTATGACAGTAGTTAATTCATAGATATTGCATTATTTTATAACCACTTAGTTCTACAATCATACAGTAATTAAACACAGATATTTAACTCTTATCGATTCTGTGAGCAGTTTAATACTAATATTTTGTAACCAAAAGCATTTTCAAAATGTTTTAAAAAATGGTAGAATTTAAATAGTTTATGTAGTAAAACAGATTTAGATATTCAGACAATAAATTATAATTTACAGACAACTTGCGTATGTTAAAATTGTATGAAATTAATGTTTTCTCTTAAAATTAATAAAATAAAATAATTTCATGATGCTGTTTGTATCTAAGCTGCAGAATTTACAAATAATTAATTTCACCTTAAAATGTACTAAAATGCTATAGCCAAGTTAAGCAATAGTTTGCTCTCTTTATTAAGAATTATAGTAATAGGTATAGATATAGATATTAACCTGACGCACAGATGAAAAATAAGACAGGATTTGTAGGCGGTATAGTAAAATTTACTTACGTTCTCTTTTTCGAATTAAAATAATTACCGATTTAAGTTGAGTACAATAGATGAAGGAAAATGAATATATATATATTTAAGTTAATATAATATAATTAAATATATTTTCACCGACTTTAATATTTTTTTAATTATCGTTAAATAAATAATTATTTTTTAGTATTGTTATTAAATATATACATTAACTAATATTTTATATTTTATGTTATTAATAAATGACATATTGAACAATATTTACAATTATTAGCCATTTTCTAATCTATCGCGGTAACAACAAATTCGAATTTGTTAATAATTTTTCCAGTGAAATCACAGTACGACTATAATTTTGACTATAAACAATTTGTTACCTTGAAACCGAAACCGAAACCGAAAGTAAAACTGAAACGATTACTTTAAAATTAAGACCGAGCAGCTGTTTAACGTACAATGCCAGACTGAACAATTTTATTTTAAAATTATTTTTCTAAGTCCGTCTGTACTCATAAAGGAAATTTTCTACTAAACATCATATATTCTTGGCATTTTCTAGATGGTATCATGATTGTCGAGCCTCTGGAATATCTCGCTAAGCTGCTCTGGAACGAGCCACAGGGCAAAAGTCTCACGAAGAAGTATCTTTCAGCCGAATTTGTAGAAATGTACAAGAACGTGCGAACAAACAACGGCAGTATGCTGGCCCACTGTGTGCGCAATTGTAAGAAGCCTTTTATTTTGAATGTATCCACACTTACATTACTTGCCTATCATCCCTTACATGAAGCTTTTAAACCTTGCCGAATTATTCGTATCTTTCCATAGAAAATATTGGATTACATATGGATTTTGTTTAAATTTAGACCTTTAATGTTATTAAATATTTCGAAATTCTTTGATATGTTGAAATATGCGCTTAAAATATAGCACATTGTATTTTTATAATCATTTTATAACTATTTTATAAATATAAAATCTTAAATACTGAAGAGTTATTATTATTATTCCTATCTTCTTTTTATCTGATCAGGATCTATACTGAAAACTGTTATCTTCTGATTTTCATTTGAAAATCTGAAAAATTGTATAGAAGCGACATAATGGTTATGCTTAATTACCGTTATAGATGTCAAATTTTATTTAATACCTAGACGTACTAGTATTTAAATGAATCACATCCAGTTAGTGTCAGTCTTGGTAATGTAAGGCAAACAGCCATATTCAGTACACTACGTATTTAAGAAAATGCACCCTTAGTTGCCCAAAAACTTGCCATATCACGGTTATTCTGGTAACTAATCAAATAAACATTTGTCGATTCTGGCGGAAGTGAAAGTAGTTATGCTCTCTATAAAGCCTAGAATAAATATGCTTAGACAAAAAGAAAGTTTCACTTCATGTTACATACATAACCTCTTAATAATCTGAGCAAAACTTTGCTACTGGTTTTGATATCGATTAGTGAAGCAATTTGGAGGGTTCTCAGATTGCTGATCAATTAAACAAAGGGTTTCATTTTAGATATGGTTATATAGCTGATGATACTTATGACTAATTCCTATATATGGATAGCGGAATATACAAATGTTTATTATCATTATTTGAATCTTGACCTTTGAAAGGTAATGAGTCTGATTTTCTGTCGATTGGGGAGAAAATAGCTCCACTGTCTGTGGAGTGCACAAATACAGTTATTTATGTAGTGGACTTCAGTCAAGCCTGTTCAATTGAAAGGAAATATTATTGATAATAAATTATGAAGGAGATAACATTTATATTGTGCAGTTCAGTTTAAATTATCTGGTTGTAAAAACTATATAATAATGTAAATCTTTAGCACTGGATATATTTCCCTGAAATTGCTGTAGGTAACTCGTCACGTGATGTGTTTGCAACAATATTTCATGTTTCTATACAGGCGGAAATTATTTGAAGAGCAGGTATTTGCAATATCAGGAAACCGGAAATAGTTCAATGTTTCATGAATCTCTATACTGAAAATAATTTTGTAAGTAAATATTTCCACTGTAGTGACACCCTATAGGGGAGATTAAATTATCTCCTCGAGGATTTGCTTTTAGTTCACCGTACGACTCAATAATAAAGCAATGAGTATTCTCTTAGTAATGACAATGTTGTGTAATAAGAGACGCTCATGAAACTCTATTTTTCTGATCCAATCTAGTCCGGATGTCTAACTCCAAAGTCTATAATCAAATCTCATTCAAAAATAATGAACATTAAAAAAATGTTTAAAGTACCAAATGAAGGTCAAGATAACCAAGTTCATAATAAATATATTATATATTTCAACTAGTTTCATCTTATATAATGCGGATATCAACAGGAAGGATGATATTTAGTATATTAAAACACGAAATGTTGCATTCTATATTATAGGTTTCAATAATGAGATCAACTGAAATACATGTTTTCTACAATACTAATACATATAATATACAGAATACAGTTCAAACATAAATCTGAGAATATATTAAAATGAAGAGATAAGAAAAGGTTGAGAATATATGACTGGCCCATTTGCGTGAGAGAGTTAATGATGTGGTTATATTTAAGTTCAACTTATGTAACGTCACTGCCTATTCTTAAATCATGTAAATTAGTAAAAAAAACACAAGATTTTAAAGCAAGAGTGACACAATCTTCAATCGATAAATACTGAGCTATTTTAAATGATTTAAAAGCTAATTTAAACAGAAAATTTAGATTATTGGATTTAAGCATTTCGAATTATATTTGAGAAGGACTGGAGAGCGACTAAAAAAGGAAAACAATAACTCTATTAGACTGGTTACTAATTAAAAGAAGAAACATTCTTTGTTTAAAAACGAGTTAACACTATATAGAAATAAACTCTGAGAATTAAATATAACCAACCCATTCTTGATAACTTTCTTACTCAATTAGGCCAGTCTTATTTTCTCAACTTTTTTCTGGTCTCTCTATCTTCGTGTTTTCAGTTTTATGTTTGATATGTATACTCAGAATATATTTGTTTTTTTGTAAATCTGTATAATGTTAAAGATGTAATCATTATTAAAACCTATATAATCATTAATGAAATAAGTATTATCTTTCCTGATGATGAAAATGTTTCCTGAAACTAGTTGAAATATGTTCTATTTATTTATCATGCACTTTGATATTTTAACCTTTATTTGTTATTACAAATCTCCTTCAGGCGCCTACAACCCCAAGGCCAATTGTCCACGAACGGGCGATCCAGAGTGCTACACGGTCTTCGAGGACTACTTGGACAGACTGATCAAGGACTATCATAATGTGTGCACCGACACTGTTTGGCACCCTAAGATGAACTTTGGTGATCTCGACAATCTGTCCTTCTCTGATCTGGATCCTACCGGTAAGATAATGCGGACGACTGAGGGCATCCTTTACATTTAAAGAGACATTATTGTCTAAACTACTTATAGATAGTATGATGACAGTAGGTACAGATGAACTGTGAGGGATGTAAAAATTTCCATTCAATTATTTCACATGACTATACGGTTTTCTGAATTTTCCTATATATTACAAATTCATTATGTGTATTTAAAAATTAAGATTTAGTTTATCCATAAACTTCTCTTGTAATCAATCACACATGTTTGCTTTTCAGACATATTCGTATTATGTTAAACGTAAAATTTAATTTAATTTTGCATTCTATATCGAAACAAATTTTGAAGCCTCTAATATATAGAAATATGAGTTAATTCTAACTCTTGAAGTCATACTAAGAAATTTTTCACTTTCTATGTATAAAATCGCAAGCTAAATATGTATCATAATGATAAATCTTAAGCATTTTACG
Source organism: Invenusta paracnida (assembly GCA_036023295.1). Lineage (NCBI taxonomy): Eukaryota > Metazoa > Platyhelminthes > Proseriata > Coelogynoporidae > Invenusta > Invenusta paracnida. Next base: position 12,045 of record JAYRBW010076483.1, on the reverse strand, counting down.
ATCGTAGTCGATAATACATCATTTCAACCAATTTGGTTAACTCACCGATTTGCATATTGTAATTCATTTTAAATGCCAATTTAAACCCGAAATCTTTGTTAGAATAAGTTTCGCTAAGCTATCTGAATGAATTAGAAGAACATTATCTGACTCACTGATATAAAATATAAGCTGAACATTTTATATAGGACGAAATATTTCTTAGATCTCTTTTGCATTTTTACCTATACATATATATTCAAGTAGTGCATTATTTGGCTAAAGCTCAAATGTATTATTTAATTAAGCAGTTGATTGAACAATAATGTGAAAAAATCACAATTTTAGTTTAAGCTTAATGAATTATATTTTAAAATATACTGATGTAGTTTTTGCCTTATTAGTCTTTATACTATTCACGTCCTTTTAAACAAAACCAAAACAATATACAGGAATTATTTTAAGTCAAAATATCTATTATAGCGACACTATAAAAAATAATCAAATATGATTCCCGTATCCGTGTGATACATATAATATATCACTATTCTAATCCCCACATTTAACCAACCCCTTGACCGCTGAAGGGAATTACGTCATCTCGACGAGAGTTCGAGTGGGTCGAACAGTCGAGGGCTTCAACTTCCCCACCACCATCACAAAAGTCCAACGACTTAAACTGGAGGAGGTCATATCCAACGCCCTCAAAGGACTGGCAGGAGAGCACCAGGGTACCTACTATCCACTTGCTGGTATGACCGTGGACACCCAGAAAGAGCTGGTTGAGGACCATTTCCTCTTCAAGAATGACGACCCGTAAGATTTCTTAGTACATATGTAGTAGGATTAAACTGAGCTCTACATAGGATCAGTTTTTATAACAATTTCAACAATATTTTCTGCGCAAAAATAAAGCTTCGGTTTTATCTCAACGAGTTTTAATCAAATTTTCTAAATTACTACATTGTATTTGAAAAATGACAAAAATTACATATCAAAAGCATACCAATATAACTGCAGTAACCGGTGTAAATATGATCTCAACAACGTGCGCAGAATATAATTTCATAATTTAACAATCTGATCTCTAATATCCCTACTTTTCTGTTTCATCCAAAATCTCTTCTATATTTGCATGTCCTCTTCTGTATTCGCATCTCCTCTTTTTTATTCGCATGTCCTCTTCTTTATCCTAAAACGTCCACTTTGAATATTGCTAAAGAAGTAATTTAAATTGCTTTTGCTTGTTTATATAAATTTAATTAAATGTCAGCTCATATAAAATCTATTTATACATTTTCATAATGTATGTATGTGACTCAGCTCTCTTAAGTCCGATTTTTAACATTTAATACATATTTGTTAAACTAAATATTTGGTATCTTTCGAATTTTACTAAAAGCGAAATTAAAAAAAAAAAAATTTGCTAATGTACCTTGTAAATTATTGCATGAAATTGCCCGAATTCTAGATTTGTAGATTTTAAGAGAGATATGTCTTTTTTATATATAGTATAATGTCTTTTTGCTCATATCTTACAAAGAGATGTTTTCTAGGGTGCGATCACGCATCTTTGGGTGCTCAATAGCGCTAATAGTAGTAAAGATTTGCTTAATGCACTGCAAATTGTGCAGACTTTGAGTAAATTGAAGAAACTAACTGATATGTACATATTTTGTGAAGATGCTATATCAATTCGGCATTTCAGGCGAGTAACCTTGGGACTGTACAGTTTATTGAGATTGTCTACTATGACGATGGCGCTTTGTTGTGTTTAAATTATATTTAAGTAGATTAAGAACAGTATAATATAACTCATGAATTAAATAATTTCAATAAAAATAATTCAAGGATATTGATTTGTAGTATAAATGTTTAACTCTAACGAAGAATAATCCTCGAAAGTTGGATAAATCTTTCTATAAAATGTAATTGGCCTAGAAAAGTGGTTCATCTAGGTACATGGTACCTGAGTCCATGTCATTAGAGGACATATATTTATTGTTTCTCCTCTTCACACACTCTCCCTCTCCTTCCCTAAAGAGTCCTACGAGATGCAGGAGGCTACCGAGACTGGCCCAGTGGACGAGGAATCTTCCACAACAAGCAGAAGACCTTTCTGGTCTGGATCTGCGAGGAGGACCACATGCGCATCATCTCCATGCAACAGGGAGGCAACTTGGCCGAGATCTATAAGCGTCTTGTACAGGTAGAGGAAACGTTTGATATCGAGGCTGGTACTAGTAGAAAACTGGACTTATGTAGATCAAATATTAACGTTTGTCAAGTTAGATACGATTTCTTATTGAAATAATATCGCCATCTCAAATTGGAAAGTTAGAAATTTTGTAAAAATTGTCCCAATAGTAAGCTATTTTACAAATATATTACTAGTTTATATGACAATTTTAAATAATTAAACTGTAGTAGGCATTAATGCGTTAGGCGCAGTCAGAACTCTGGACCTCTACTTGAGAAACTAAGCTTGCTAACCATTCAAACAGAGATTTTTTAAATTATAGCCTGTTAAAGCTTATTTAATCTTGCACATTCGCGTGTGACTTGCATGACTTGTAAGCCTATCTATACCTGTGTAAACTTCTTCCGTTTATTTACTCCATGTGCTACGGCGAGAGAGCAAAATAATAAATATCTTAATACTCACATTATAGCCCGATTATATGTGGACCACGAAGGGCTTATTTATCCGGCAATTATAAAAGAAAGTAAAATGTGTATATATTTATTGCATTATTGGACATTTTTATGAAAACGAAAAATAAATTATATTAGGAGTATTATTTATTGCTTTATTGTTTTAAAAGAAATTTAAATTTATCTTTTAAAATGTAATAAAAATACTATTCAAGAACTAAGACAATTTCAAAGTCATAATCAAATGGTTCATTCTATTTCTTCCATTTAAAATAACTTAATTAATGAAGAATAAAGTATAAAGTATAAAAAATATTCATCATATGATTTGTATTTATTATTTTCATCTAAATTGTTTTTAATACTTAAATTAACATTCACATTTGATCAATTATTACGACTGTCGGATAAATTAGTACATCGTTTTTTAAATGCTCCTAAAGTATAAAAGACCCCTTGCGCATGTTATTATTAACAAGTTAATCTAAGCTTTTATAAAATATTCCCTACCCCCCTCCCTAGTTGACACATTATTGGGTAAGCGAGCTTGAACCATAACTTATGGAAACTCTTTGCCATTATTACTACAAAAATGTATTGACATCTAAAGAGATTTTACCATGAGACTTTCATCAATATGTTATGACAAGTCAATAAAATTACCGATATACATAATTAAAGAAATACATGTTTATCTATACCTGACAATATAGATTCCGCCCCCTTTCCCTCTCTCCTGTGTTACGGCATTCTCCTCCCCTACTCCACCTCTCTGCACTAACAGGGCATCCAGCAGATCGAGGCGAAGATGTCTTTCGTCTACAGCATCAAATATGGCTGTCTGACCTGTTGCCCCAGCAATCTGGGCACTACAATGCGAGCCAGTGTCCACATCAAACTGCCCCACCTGAGTGCTCAGAAAGCACGCTTCCAGGGCATCTGCGATCAATTAGGACTGCAAGCCAGGGGTGGGTTATCATTGTTTCGTAGCTTGCTGGCATATTCCAGATAGAAACCAGTTTCTTTTCGGTTTTTAATCTTCTGCATGTTTTGTCAAGAGACAAACGATTTCAAAAGCGATCAAAGTATCATATAGTAATCGAAAAACTTACCGCTTCACTTTTACCACTTTGTACAATTGTCTGTTCTTAAATTTCGTGACGCATATAGGCTGATTTATGCTCCAAAGGTTTGAGGCTTTGCCAATCCTATTGAAAGGAACGAATTTTGCATATTTGTAACAGTTATTTAAACATTTAGTGTCACTTTAGTATATTTGTAACATTCCTAATTTATATCCGAGTAAAAATGATAAATATACCTGTTGATTGCTCCGCTTTAAGTACTTAACACGGTAACCTGACGCTGACAAATCTGCAAGATGCTTCGCCATGACTAGAGAATGTCTCAAGTACAGCTTAAATATAGATGAATGATCAGGTGTTTTGATTGGTTTATACCAAATAAACTATTATTGGTTAATGACAATTCAATTTAAATCAATGACTAGAGAATGGCTAGGGAAATTATAATGTCTCAAGTACAGCTTAAATATTGAATGAACAGGTATTTTGATTGGTTTATACCAGATCAATTAGTATTGGTTAATGACAAATCAATTTAAATCAATGACTAGAGAATGGCTAGAGAAATAATAATGTCTCAAGTACCGCTTAAATATAGATGAATAAACAGGTGTTTTGATTGGTTTATACCAAATAAACTATTATTGGTTAATGACAAATCAGTTAAATTAAACGCAGTGTAACACAATACAAATCGGAAAATACACACACAAATAATTTAGTATTTCGTTTGAATGGAACCCAATATTATACTCAATTGATACTTTCTAGTATTACTAGCGTCATATATCAATTGTTTTCCTTTTTCCAACCTGATGACCAGGTTTCCATGGTGAGCATACAGATTCACCAGACGGTATTTACGACATTAGTAACAAACGTCGCCTGGGCCTCACTGAATTAGAAGCCGCTGAAGAGATGGCCAAGGGAGTAGCTGAACTCATCAAAGTCGAGAAGACAATTGCAAGTGGCGAGTAAACAGTTTGCTTGAAAATGTATCTTTAAAGATGAAACCTTTATTGAAGTCTATCTAACAATCTGCTTTCGCTTCTCTGTCTGGACATTTCTAACTCCAAACTTTAAAAATGTTTCCATTTATTATAACGAATTGTCTGTGGTGTAGGGCTTTGATGAATTCGATATTTGGTTCATTTTGTAGATTGTTTAGTAACTTCTCAGTTTTTGTAAAGTATATATTTAATTTCTCCTTGTTGTATTTTAATAATACCGAATGACAACTGTTTTAATGCAAATTATAAAATCACTATTTGTGACATTCCACTTTCACCAATATTTATAATAAAGCGTAAAATACTATTTTCTAAAAAAATCAATATTTGCTAGAGACAATTGATGAAACAATCGCCATGTAACATTCCCATACTGTACAAGTGGCGTCTGTGACATACAGCTTGTATTTTTATATGTTATGTTAGATAATGCTTTTAAATAGATACAAAACCGCATTAAAATCTATTTGATATTTATTTGCAAAAAATAAAGTTACTACAGAAACGGACAAAACAAGAACAGAATTTCGAATTTAACAAATCCTATTTATAAAAACTAGCAGACTATTAATTATTTTTACATATGTGTATATTTTGTGTATCTATACCAATATCCGTATAATTTGTTTCTCCAATAAAAAATTAACATGTAACTGATTTTTGAATTTGCGAATGAATTTAAAGACCTATAGATGATTATTGATTCAACATCGGGAATAGTATAATATTTCTAATCAAAATTTCAAGAGATACGCAATGTCCCATCACTGGACTTATAGATATCAAGAGATACGCAATGTCACATCACTGGATTTATAGATATCAAGAGATACGCAATGTCACGTCACTGGATTTATAGATATCATGCTACCTCTTTATTTACCATTCACGAAGCCGTTTAACATGAATCAGCAATCTCAAAATATAAATTTAGGTATTATTTAACAAAATGCAAATCGTATTTTTGATAAGAGCAGTTAATAGTTCGTATTTCTCTCAAATATTATGATTTTGTGCGTCTACTTTGACAATATTAATGATATAGACCCGTTGTTAAACTGTATCAAAGGCTTTATATCATGAATAAAAACTTGTTTTTTCACTCCTATATATATACAGTATCTGTAAGTAGTAAAAGAATTACATCACAACAGCTTTGGTCAGTTTATAGCTTATATGTGTAGATTGATGATTGGATATCAATAATACAGGTAGTCTAATTAAAATGCTGCTTATTTGAAACTGTTTCCCTCTATGGATAAAAATTTACAATCAATGATAAACTTTTAGCTTGAAATGTAAAATAAGACAACATTTTTTAAAGAAAAACGTATATTAACCAAAAGGGGATTTGTGGGTTTGTTTACCAATACAATAAAACAAATAGAGTTACACGTAGATTTATACTTGTCATATAAATCAATATGTTTTATTACAAGTGATATTTTAATAGATGTATATTTTATATGTACAGATTACATATATCCGAACCGGAAAATGCTAAATTAATTGATGATATACATTTAATGCATATTTAAAAATATACAAAGTTGAATGTTGTCTATTTACTAAAACCCGAGCTTTGTAATTCACAGTTTGAAAGAATTAAGCTTAACTAAGTTGACTTGGATATGCATGGGTGATGTCCATAAGGACACAGACCCCATTAAGAAATAAAGGAATCCCTATTACATATAGGTAGCTAGTTTGTTTACATTTTGTTATTAAGAAAAATTGTCGTGGGGACGGCTATTTACGTTTCTGATGAACAAATACACTTTTAATGTTTACTTTTTAATATCTAAACTTTTCAATAGATTATTTTTTTCTGGGTGACTTCGTGTGTGACCTTTTTGATTATCCAACAAAAATAGTAAACAAAATAAAATAAAAAATCTTACAAAATATAGGTACTGTATGCAATATAAATACAAGAACTCGCCAATAAACTGAATAAGAACCTGACCAGCAAGTAGGTCTGTTGCTGTATATGGAAGCAAATAAATACATTGAACAAACAGCCTGATTCTGGGCATTTAGGTCGAGACACAACTTAATATGAGATGAAGAGTTGGATCCAGAGTTTATGGTAAAAATTACCTGAACGTGACGAGAGACATTTGAAGCCTAGTAGAAGTGGCAATGACGTGATAGAACCCATTAGGTCCTAGTATCAACGTACTGTAGTTTTCTACACTGCGGCTTGGACGTGTCATGGTTCTTAGCAGGAGTGCGAGTGGACGTAATGAGAACAGAATTAACGTAACAAGGTCATGGTGGCAACGCAGTGAGATCAGAACGTCATACAATGTTTCCCGACTACACCAATGAAAAACATTCTAATGCTTGTCCACACGTTCAAGTCGGCTTTATGAAATTATCGATTTTTAATCCAAGAAATTATCAAAATAATGATGTCGTGCAAGTTTAATTTCTCGGCTTGATGGCTTGACTTGACAGATCTTAAACTTGTTAAATATTGCCTGTCAAGTCAACTAGAATCTTATTGGTTGATTAAGTAATCACGTCATTCAGTAACATGAGATTAGTTCTTTTTCACTACTTCTTCAGCTTAACTCATTATGAAAAAAATACAAAATCAAGATACATCATTGTTTGGATAATTTGTAGAATTAAAAATCATAAGTTCGTTAAGTCTTAAACGTGTGAATGCATGCGTTAGTTACCGCAACGTCGCTACACGCCAGTGTTGTCTGTGTTGCGCTCGTTACATAAGCTTTGAGCATGTTGACAACTAGTCTACGTCCAATAGCCAATGAACTTTCCACTGCGATCGTATCTAGCTCTATAAATACCAAATACGTTCTCTACGGCCTTGGGAGATTTTTGGAGGATACATTTAGACGCAGTTCGAGCGTAGCGCTAGTGAGATGAGGGCTTAACAGGTTCGAATTTAGTCTGTTACTTTTCAGAATTGTTACTACAATGATGTAATGTCGTGCAGCGGTGTTCTTTTTAACAAATTCTAACAAGTAAAGAAATTGAGATATATAATTACCGTAAAATAACAACATTTAGATATAAAATTTAAGTAATTTACGTGGAAAAGTAATGCGCATAGCGTCTAATAAATTGTTTAAATATACAATAATAATTGTTACTAGTTAAACGATGTATATAATATACTCCACGCTATTATTATTAGCACAAAATATTGCTTGAATGTGATAAAAATATGTTAATAAATATGCTTAATTCAGCAAAATATGCACCCGAATCCATTTTTTTATTTGATTCTGCGATAGCAGAATTGGATAAATTTAATGATGAAAAAGGACTAAAAGTCTGGATAAACATATTCATTAGTGGCGGCGGGGTTTGACTTCAAGTTAGGATTGAAACGTCCTTTTACAGGACTGTGCACCATCGTCATATAGTCATAATCACAGTCCTCATCCACGCTACCACCTGTGTTATCAGGGATAGTAAACGGTGGAAGCGACTCTCCCGAACGACGATTCACTCTCGCCCCACCTGTGGTTGCCTTGGCAACTGCAGCGGCAGCAGGAGGAGGCGGCGTGGGTAGCGCAGGAAGTTCGTAGTTGTAGTTATAGGCATTACCAGAACGATGATTCATGGCAGCCGAGTAGTTGTCCATCTCGTAGGCATTGTTGACCTGGTCCTCGTCAACTAGGGGAGCCAGTGAAATACTCTTTTTAAACTTTTTTGAAGGAGGCAGTTCTGCAGAGCTGTTTGGTGATCTGTGGCGAGAACGGCCACGGAAAATCCAGAGAATGAGAAAAAAGATGGTCAGCAATTCTAGCGCAGCTATACCAGTAGTAGTGAGGAAAGGTGGATTCTCCCACAATGATACTCGCCCGCCTTGGCCAGTGTTCCAGTCTTCGCATGCCTGATTTAAGGCGAGACTTCCAGGACAGACGAGTCGACATTCCAGGAGTTGTGAGACGTTTCGAGGACTCGGGCTTACCTCGGTGTTTGTCGCTGTGGGTGTGGTTGTCAAAGAGATGCAAATGAGATGAAGGGTTTTGTAGGAGGCTGCGAGAGAGGCTGTGGGGATGGTGAGAGGGGAGTTATTGTCCTGGGTCCATCCTGATAGGGTTTGCTTTGATCCTGGAATGAACGAGGGTTCAGTAACATTGGAAGAGGATATACATCTACATTCATGCATCTGTCACTCATCTGTCACTATTTTGATAAGCTGGTACAATACGAATTTTAATGCTGAATTTAGGTCCCTGATTTTTTAGTACAAATCGTTGCTTGCTTTATTTAATTTAAAATGTAATTCAAACTTTGTGGCGCCAAGTCTTGCCTTCACATATAGTCAAACTCTCCAAAATCGCATCAATTGCTCAAAATCTATTTGAAATGGCAAATTATAGGTGCTGTTCTTAAAAAATATATATTTTACATCCATGACTCACATACATGCATAAGTTTGTATATGTTCTATTTTGATTGTTGTTTTTTGTAAAATGCATAATTTCGACTGAATTCGTTCAAAATATATCGGTATTTTCTTATTTGGAACGAGGCATTTTATTTGGACGTGTGATACTTTAAATCCCTGTTTTAGGCGTTCACCGCAACCCTGTTTGACATGCGTTCGTGATAACCTCTTTGCTAAAGTGTGCCAATTATAGACCTTCGCCTACTAAATTTGCTCTATCGTGTCTTTCGGGCAGTATATTTAGATTGCAGTTTAAATAAGGTTTGAGCAATGTCTACTTTTTAAAATAGGCGTGAATCGTTACACTATACAGCCGAATATTTCTCTATTCTGTGAATGACAAACATTTAGAAGATCTAAAGCTAGGTTTAACGCACTTACCAATTTGCTGCATCCATGAAATTCTAAAATCATATTTTGAATGTATCCGATTCCATGCCACTTCAACATCGTTAGTCTAAAATTAAAATAAAACTGATTATTTTTACAAAACAATTTACTTATTTTAGAATGGCGGCATTTTATAAACACGATAAAAAAATTTTAAAATGTCAGTTCAGTTTATAGTTTGCACTGATATAAAGCAAGTTTAAAGAACATAAAACATAGGATAGGTACATACTCGGGTGAGGCCCCATGTTAATTTCAAATTCGACGCAACAGTCGCCAAAATGACCGGCCAATCAAGCTTTGGTGGCGTTACACTTGTTGATGACGTCATACACTCCGTTGTCGTTGGTTGAACCGAATTTGTTGTGGTGAGAGTAACAGTTGAACTTTCTGTGGAGATACTACTAGTTTCTAGTGTAGTGGTTGTCATTGGTGACTGTGTGGTAGTAGGAGGTGAAGAGGTGGGGCAAAGATCATGAGGCATCCGTTCCAAGGGCCAGACAACGGTGGTACCAGAAGGAGTGTCTGGGAGAGTTTGTTGGCACGTAGGTTTGTCTGCTAGAGTGATGCCTAGACGGGCCATTTCTTGCTGTTGGTAGGAGAGGATCAGAGAAGGAGATTAGATATGAGAACCACTGACGTGACTCTATTAATACTTAATCTGAAGTTAATCACAATTGACTGGAGTTTTACCTATTCTTTTATTTCAGAAACAATATTTTTATATCTTGAATGATAATACGAAGAAAATAATTTGGGCGACTTATTTTTCACATAAAGTATTGAAATATAAATAATATTCATGATAGCAATAAAACAATAAAATACTTTTTATGTTATTCAATTAATATGTTATGGAGGTTTAATTGCTTGTGCTCCAAAATGACATACATAATATTTTGACTCTTTATTATTACATACCTATAATATACCTATGCTACTTACCTTTTCTTTATAAAGGTCGCAACTACACTGGAGCGGATTCCCCTCAAGAGCAATCTGCCAAAACCTTCTAGTTCCAGCTTCTCCTCCTTTCAAATCCTCTTGGACAGCATTAATCAACAAAGCACTAGACAAACGATTCTGTGACAAATCGAGTCGCTGTAATTGTGGACAACGGTCCAATAAGCCCTCTGGTATCCCAGTTGTCAAAGAGTTCCCGGGCAATGTCACTGATTGGAGCCCCTGGGGCCAAAGAACAGCTCTTGGAGTGGCTAGATTGCCGCTGGTCAGTCGGTTACCGTCCAGGTTAAGATAGAGAAGAGAGCTCGGAAGATCTTGAAACAGGCTGATTAAATAGTCAGCGTCATTGTTCGTCATCTGATTCATGTCCAAATAAAGGTACTGTAGAGCACTGTAATAAAACCTTAAAGTGGGGGGTGTTGCCTGCCCATTGTCATGGCTCCCGAGTCGATTTTCGCCAAGATCCAGCCATATTACAGCGGGGAGGGGAGAGGGGAGACTGGTGAGTTGGTTGCCACGGAGATAGAGCTCTTGAAGATTGGGGGTGAAATAACGGAGAGAGGTACCGTTGACTTCGATGACACCGGCAAAGTTTGCGAAGAGAGTGATGAGATTGGGAAACTCTTGGTGGAAGTCTGTGGAGATCAAGGGGAAGTTGGGAGAAGGAAGATATTTTTAATTGCTAATGATACAATATTAAATGAAGCTTTAATTGAGTTTAATTAGTATGTTATGCTTCAATTATCTTATTTCTAAAGGTATCGTTTATTTATATACTTATTTTTAATACTACTATTTCATGCAATCAATAGTAGAATTTATTATATTCGAATTATTTCAGGTTTTAGGTAGAATTTTAATTCACGCAGATTTAAATTACGCATTGATACTTGGCGTCAAGAAGAAAATCGTAAATCTGAATAGAATTTACATAACTGTGTATCAATAAAGTAACTATTACAAAGTTTTAGTACCAAATTAAGAGAATTTTATGAATGCTTAATGATTCAATCAATTACATCTGCATTCTTTTTAGTTGAATCAGAAAAAATATTGTTTAATATTTATTCATTTATAAAATTGATTTAAATCAATGTTAAAATGTTAATTTAAATATACATTTATAATGTAAAAATGTCAATGTAAAATTATAAATATTACATTTTCTTTCACTAACAAATTAAATCATAGAATTTAGTTGTATTGAAAGCCTGAAAATTCTAAAACTGTTTAGTTTAACTCTATGCTTTCGAGTTGGCCATTTTTTCTTTTTTAATTTAATGAGTTTAACAAAACACCCAAATTATCCTGTACATGTACACTATTTAATTATAGAAATAATTATATAATTAAATAATAAATATATATTCTGAATGCTTAATCAATATGAAACAACGTCAATTCCACATATTTTTAAAGCTTACTTAATTCAAATAATAATAATAAGCGTTTATTTTTTTCAAAAATGGGAATCAAAATAAATACAGAAAAAAAGCCAGAAACAAGATAGTAAACTAGGTTATTGAAGTTA
>JAYRBW010076472.1:0-18273 GCA_036023295.1 Invenusta paracnida | reverse complement strand
CCCCCCCCCCCCCCCCCCCCCCCCCCCCCCCCCCCCCCCCGAATGGGTGCCAGCTATTTTCAATACCTAATATTTCTTTTGTAATATTGATAAGTCAAATTTCAAATATTTCTTTCATTGTCACAAAATTTTCTTTCTTATTGGTAAAATCTTAAATATGCTGATATGATATTATGATATATATAAGTTATCTAGTCATTTATATATTACTATTAATTTTCCATTAGAAATAATAAAGTGTAACAAATAATATGAGCAGTAGAATTCTACAAACTAAACATTTAAATAGATCGTTTAAAAATAGCTAAAAAGACAATGTTTGAACGCTTGGATAGACAAATCGATAACACATTCAGTATCACTTTATTCCTGCATGCTAACAACGATAGGTTCTCATTTAATTTAATTTAATTTTAAAAAGCTATGGCAAAAAGAAAATATTTAAAAAATATATATTATGCGGTAATCAGAAAACTAAGTACGTTACAAAGAGGATTATGATAGAACGGTTACAATATTTCGACAGATGGTGATGGCCTTTTTTTCATTTCCTGCAACCCATCAGATATTCTGTCTTTGAAGGAACGTAGGCAAGTTTACATCCATTTTTTCCTTTCAGGTTATCACCCTACTCGAGGTCAGTACAAGACACCGGGCAGATGTCATTGTACTTTCGTGGTTGGATATTAATACTTCTTTAAATAAATAAAATTAAAAGAAAAGGATTCTTAAAAAATATAATTTAACTAAATTTGGTTTTGGGGGCGGGACTCTCTGGCCTCAGACTGTTTGTAACATATACTGCAATTCTATGTCGTGGCAACTTATGGGACTTACAATTCAAACTGTAAAAAAATTGGTCAATAAATGCAAGATTTAATTAAATGAACTTGTTTTCTACGGAAAAATTGTAGAATTAAAAATGCTTAAAGTAGAAGAAGCTGCAAATACAAATTAAATTTCAGACAGAAATCTATAGGTTATAACCTTATTTACTTTATATAAATAATTTTTATTTTGCAACAAAAGAGACCATTTTTTGTTGATAGGAAATAATTAAAAAATGTAGTTATCAGGTCTATTTACTTAATACTCGAATTCAAGGAGGAAATAAAACATAAAGGAAAAATAATATATTATTTTTTTGACATTACATACAATATATATGTAGTTCATCCTATTTTAAATAGATCATAATTTGGAGAAATAGATAAATCTTTAAATAAAACTGTTTTACTTACAAATCCACAATACTTTTACAACACAACTTCGGAACTGGTGGACGTTATTTTAAATAATAATTGAATTCAATGCAACGCAGTGGGATTCATCGGGGATTTTATTTTAAGAGAAATGATAATATTCTCAGAAATTTGATGTGTATCTCAAGGAATCATTTATGAAAAATAGGTAGAAAACTTTTATTCAAGATTTTTAAACATTAAATTTATTAATTACCAAAGAAAGTTTGTAGTATTATTCTATGCTATCCTACTTAGCCTAATAGTATACTCACAATATATTAAAAGTATATATATATACTTTCGGCACATATATCTTATAGTTGCAAGGCAAAATTCAGTATAAATACATCCGTTTCTATATTAAGTCATTGACCTCATCAAATACTTTAATCCAAACGTTAGAAACAAAATTTTGTCATAACATTCGTGTATCAAAAACCTGTTAAATTATTAAAATGATTTCAAAATAAAGTATTCAAATAGCGCTAGCCAAAAAAATAATTCTTAATAATCTTATTTATAATTAAACCTTAATACAGCATTCACATTTAGATATTGGATATACAAACTTATTTATATTCTAGCAATATTTGAATGTCATTAATTTCTTGTATATAGAGAAAACGTTAAGCATTTAAGTACTTAATCTTGAAGCATAACACCATGCGCACTAATTAAAAACAAAAAAAGGTAACCGCGTTAATTTTTTTGTTTTAAAATAATGAATAAGCACCATACACTGCCTTAAGTGTTAATATTTCAAATGTTGCAATTCAATCAAATATTTTAGAAAATATTATCTCATGTCACTAGTTTCTAATCTACAACATTAAATATCAGTGTGTAATGTTAAAAAACAGTTATTAATAACCAAACACATGTCGAAAACCAAATCTTAATAATTTTATTAAATTATAAAGAAAGTAAGATTGACTAACATCATCTTACATACTTTAATCCACACGTGATACCCCGAATTTTCTTATAGAATTCATGTATTTCAAACAGGTCCCTCGATTAAGGGGGTAGGTGTGATGAGGGTACTCGCTGATATGTGAGTAACTGGAGGCTGCCTCCAGCGACTTCCATTTAATATAAAAAGAATATAGGCTTGCTTGAATACTAATGCTACTGACTAAATATATATACATACATCTATAATATGTAAATCTTTTTTTCGTAACTCCTTTCCCTCTTTTTCGGTAGCACCATTTAAAACCTGTTAACATTCGTATAATTGGAATGACGACAATGTAAACAATAGTATTCAAATTATGCGTTGTGTAATCTAAAAGCCTAAACAATTAATGTCAATTACCTAATATACACATATTTTGTCTTAATACAGTAATTCTAAATGCATGGAATGCCTCACTTTGTTAAGTATACAAACATGTGTCAGTTTGTTAGTAATTTAATTTATTTAAACATATAAATATTATATTACCTTTCAGAAAAATAAATTAAATAAAAAACTGATATCTTGTATATATTATAATTTTAATTCAAATGTTACTTACTGCAAAAACTAATTTAAACCACTTCTAGTGTTTTAACATAGGATTCAGATTATAAACTAACCACATATCTATTCATAATTTGAATGATAATATCAAGTTTTGTTGTTTGCATTTTATGATTTTTTTCTGTTAAATTACTCATTCGTTTAATATTATTAGAGCTATGAAGCCCCCATTTTTGAAATGCAAACTTTAGAAAATAAATACCTACTCTGAAATTTTTTACTCTTTGAATATTTTTAAATTTTTTATAACATATACTTGCATTTTTAACTTTAAAAGTACATAGAATATTTCTCCGTATAATTTATTATTGAGATAAATACTTTTTACATATTAAATATTAATAGTTGTTAATTGCTTATGCAATACGTAATATATCTTAAGCATATATATAATTCGTGCTAGTTGAAGCAGGCATCTATAAATTCATACAATTTTAAAAATTATAATTCAGTTACATCAAATCTACATATATATTATAATATTCCATGTTTAAAACTATATTATATATATTATTATATAAGACAAAATTGTATATCTATTTAATTTTTTTCTTCTAAATATGGAATAAAAGTAAACAAATAAATAATTCCATCTTTTTAACATAATATAAGTATATTAGATAAGAAAATCGAAATTGTTTTTAAATTTGTATTTCTCATGCTATACGTATACTATTATACATAGATATCTGTGTTATGCCTAAAAATCTTGAGTCAATGTATTTAAAGTACATCGATTTACATATAGATTTACAATTTACAATTTACAATAAAAAAACGTTTAACATTATAAGACATTTAATGTATGTCACATTAAGGAATCATTTGGGGAAACATGTAGAAATAACAATTCGAGAATTCTTTAATATTAGATGTTTTAATTACAAAAGAAAGTTTGTAGTATTATTTAATGCTATCGTACTTAGCCTAATTTATATAATCGCAACATATATTAAAAGCAATTATACTTTCGGCACATATGTATGTATGGCCTTAACTTTAAAGACAAAATTCAATATATCTCAAGTTTCTATATTAAATTATTGACATCATTAAATACTTTAATCCACAAATGAGACACAGAGTTTTGTCATAAAATGCATGTATTGTAAAACTGTTTAATAATTCATGCAATTAAAATGATTTACAAGATAAAGTATTTAAATAGCGCTTTGTAATATGAAGAAGTCTAAATAATTGATGTCAATGATAATATTTTTATGTAAGTTTTAATACAGCATTCATGTTTAGTTATAGGACTAGATATTGGATATACACATTTTATTATACTAGGTACTAAAATATTTGAATGTCATTAATTTACTGTACATCGAGAAAACATTTAACTTTCAAGTATATTATTATCTTGAAGCATAAAACCATGCGCACTAACTAAAAAGTACAAAAGGTAACCACATTCATTCTGTTGTCCTAAAATAGTAAAATAGATAATAAGCACCATCCATACACTGCCTTAAGTGTTGATATTTGAAATAATTAGCAATGCTTAATTGAACTTTTGGGAACAATGTTAATGTTGCAATGCAATCAAAGATTTCAGAAAACATTATCTGGTGTGACTAATTTATAATCTATGTCGTTAAAAATATCCATTTGCAATGTTTTTTAAAGTCAACAGTTAATGCTATATACACCTGATTTAATCAAATAAATATGAAAAACAAATTTTAATAATTTTATTAGGTCATAAAGTAAGACTAACGAACATTCTCTTACATACTTTAATCCACACGTGATACCCCGAATTTTTTTATAGAATTCATGTATTTCAAACAGGTCTCTCGATTAAGGGGGTAGGTGTGATGAGGGCACTCGCTGATATGTGAGTAACTGGAGGCTGCCTCCAGCGACTTCCATTTAATATAAAAAGATTATAGGGTTGCTTGAATACTAGTATTACTGACTGAATTCCTCCGTATATTTGTATATATATATATAATATGTAAAATGTTTGTGTATATATATATACAAAATATATAATTTTAATTTCTTTAAATAGATAAATATAATGTTTAACTTTCATTAAAATCAATTAAATGAAAAATATTATATCCATATATTAAAATTTAAAATCAAATGTTACCTACTACAAAAACTATAATAAAAACCACGTCTATTTTTTCTCAAAAGGATTCAAATAATAGACTAACAACACTTGTTGTCAGTTTAGAAAATATCCATTCATAATGAACCATAACATCCAATTTTATTGATAGCATTTTATGATTTGATTTTAAATCACTCATTCGTTTAATATTATTAGAGTTATGTAGTCCTCAATTTTGAAATACAAAGTTTTTGTAGTAACATAAATACTCTGTAAATTGTTTTATATAATTAGAATATTTTTTAATTTTGATTATAATATATATTTTCATTATTATCTTTCGAATATTTCTCTGAATAAGATATTATTTAAATAATAGCTTTTGGACATAGATATTTATCAATTTAATCATATTTTCATTAATATTAATAATTAATTGTTACTTGTTTGTGCAACACGTCATATATGTTTTAAGCATAATTATAATTCGTGCTAATTGAAGTAGCACCTATAATTGTTTAGAATTTATATATAAACTATTATTTTATATTAAGTACAATGTTTATAATGTGTATTTCTCGTGTACTATAAGTATACTATTATAGATATTTGTGTTATGCCTAAAAATATTGAGTTCACGTATTTAAAGTACAAATATATATATTTACAATTTACAATTGTATAAACCTTTATTTTTCCACTTCTCAAGTTTATCCATCCATTAATTGAATGAAAAGACAAATTAAAGATACGTTATTGATTAAAAAAAGTTGAATACTGAAAATATAAAGATAAAATGATGAAAAATTTGGTTGTATGTTCCATTTTTTTTCAGTAAAGTATAATCTCCACCCCCTCCATCCACTCACACAATTCTTCAAACATTTTGCAGATTAACTTAACCATCAATATAAGAGTCCACTTGAAGTAGAAAATTAGTAAATACATATGAAATAAAAAAGTTGAAAATATCTACACTATATTAGCCTCTGACACTAAAAAATCATTTAGCTGTGGTCATAAACTGAATTTTTAGTAACTTATTTATTATTTAAGTATTTGATATATTTGTTTTCGAGGAACTCTCAAATTGTTTGTATTTTCGTGATGTCTGCCTGCCTTTTAACAACCGTACCTAAAAGGGGTCTCAATAAATTAAATACACAAACTTACCTTTCAAATTGGATGCAGAAGGAATTAACGTAAATAAATCTCTTAACTATAACCAAAAACAGTTCGATAAAATCAATATATCCTGGGCAAGTGAAGTGAATATTGCGGATGAAAAGAAGTTATTGAAAGGTTTACTTGCGGATTATCACCAACTGTCTTACTATCAGTTATGTGTTCATAAGGAATGCTATTTGGCAAGTTCTAGACCAATCATATTTCAGTAAATATCGCAAAGAACAGTGAAAAGTGTGACTTCTTATTCTCTAGTCGTAATTTGTCGCTTTGATAAGAGTGTAACATACCTATCACCTAAAAAAACAAAATGAATATTCAATTACGTAAAAGAACGCATGATCTTTCAAACAGTTTTCAATTAAAAAATACATCTTCTTACTAATTATGTTATTCAATTTTATAAAAAAACAAATATCATATTTAAAATAAACAATTTTATAGATACCTTCTTGAGTTTATGTTATGCTTGGGTCATTCAAAAATTGGTAGGGGGTTAATAGTGGTTATAGAACCAAATCCACCGAAGGGAGGCATGTATAAATAAATAAATAAATAAACGAATATGAGCCTAGTACCATTATCCAATCAATAAAACTGATTTTTACACATTTAAGATTTAATGGTAAAAAGAGAAAATCGTTGTTAAATGACTTCAACTTACATCGCTTACTAATTTAATGAGCGATTTAACAAAGTTTTTGTAAATTTAGCACGTAGCAAAATTTGAAATGACCAGAATTTTTCGAAAAATTGACCAATCCTTTCAGGTTGACTGTTAAGTTTTTGTCGCGGACAACGTAATAATAGAAAGCATAATAAAGTATAATATAAATTCAATGTATTAAAATAATTGCGTTGTCCTCGGTTTTGTATGCATGATTAATGTATATAATATATAAACCTATATTTATTATTTATTTTATTATTGTTTTATTTCTCTTTTAATTGTATTTCAATTTATTGTTTATTTACTTGGGACTTAAAATTACTCCTTAGGTATTAGAATGTATATATATATAATTACGATCATAGAATAATTCGAAATAGTTTCAATTACTATAGATTTAGCCACTCCGACTATCTACATTTGTAGTTGCACTAACATTTTTCAAAATATGTATATGAAGAATTTATTTTTATTATATTTTAGGAAATCTTTAGGAAAGTTAGAAGTCTTTATGGGGACATAAAACAATTCAATTTCTTGACACATATCTGCTGTATTTTGTCATGTCTCTACATATATATGTCATTTTGATTTAAATTCCAAGTGCACAAAATAATAAATAAACTTTGTGGGCGTAATCCGAGCTATATAAAACAATGCAAAAGTAATTGTTTTATTTAGTTAGTTAACAATGAATGCAATGTTAACGAATTTATAAATAAACATACTTTTATGGACAGGTTTTCCCTAATTTTAATTAAATTCAAGCCAATTTACCGTTTTTTCTAAGCCGTAAATAATGAATATATAAGTGACGATTTTTGCCATGATAATTAATAGGATTGCTAAATAAGACAAATAAACTGCAAATTAACTTATACGATATAGGTATTATACCAATAAATACTTTATATTAAGAATTATTTTTAAACTACGTTTTTCTAAATTACCATAATCAATTATATAAACTTTATTGTATACATTAACTTGCGTATTTGCCTTTTTATGAGTGATTCTATAAAATACGTATTTTTATCCAGAATTAGGGATGCGGAAACAAATAGGGCAAAAGATTCAGGAGACTTATTGGGTACTATATATCCCATGAATCGCGTGTGAAATATATTTAATACGAAAGTAAGTATAACTTTTTAATTTTTTATGACAAATCAATTATTATGCAATATAACAAAGTGTCTAGTATAATCCAGTTTTCAACCTTTAAATGACTATTGTACCCGTGATTAGTATTATACATACATTAATTCAATATAATTAAAATATATATTTATTTACAAAAAGTACTCTACATTGCAAGTCCAATCTAAAAGTTTCAATTTGATTTTATATTTTCAAACCAGTTTAATTAGGACTTCAAAAGAACACAATAAATGTTAAGCATGGGCCTTGAAGACTATACATATACCTAGACTTTAGTATTGAAGTTCGGAATATGAGTTCAGCATTATATAACAATATATCTAAGTGCGTGGAAACTACAGAATTCTGAAATCCTAGTTATACAATTATACTGAAAAGGTATTAATCATAAGTATTATTGTACTTATTAATTATAATGTTTTATCTTTTCTTAAAGAAATATAAATTAATGTTAATATACTATACAGATTCAGAAATTTACATATGAACCTGGCTATAATAAATATATCATTGTAATCATCTACCTCAAAATCACATCATGTATAAAATTGTTTATATATTATATTGTATGCAAGGTACATTTATTTAGCAACACAAAGGTATGCATACATAAAAAATTGTGTTATGTATGTAGATATAGTATAATAGTGGGGGTTGACAAATTAGCATTCTATCAATGGCTACATTTTAAGCTGTTATATGTATAAGGATCAAAAAACCAATGTACGAGCTTATAATATATTACGTAAAAGCATTACATTAAATAAATGATTGTACAAATTGCTACATAATTTTATTTGCGATTCAAAGGGCAGATAAAATTTTTTCATCGTTAAAAATCCTTTGACCTGTGCATTTAAAATATCTATTATTGTTAAAAAAATACCGGAGCTTAAGTGGCTATTAAGCAATAACCAAACGGTCATTTTCTTTATATTCCTAAAAATAGTGATTTAATATGAAAAAAATTAGTTTATGTTTCCACCTCAAATATCATGGTTATAAAAGATATACTAAAACTGAAATACAATAGAAGAAGCTAAATATATGTTATCCATTGCTATACTAAATATTGATTAATCGCTGTCAATCTTTAGAAAATGGCGCTACAATATAAGCGAATTTATTTATTTGTTATTAAATTAAAATTGTATTGAACAAATTATATTATATTTAACAGTTGCTATTTTATACCTATATTTCATTTAAATAGCTTTTGAAAATTTCTTTTGGGAAGTGAAGATCAGTAGCCAATAGATATATAAAAAGTACTTAGGTGATAATATGAAATATAATAGAAATTACACAATGAAAAATTAATTTTTATGTTTACGCATTTAGACATTTTATATTATACATTATATATTCAAACTGTATTCATATATCTAATACACAAGTAAAAATGTCAGTCCGTAAACGATGGTGTATAATCATTTTGCATTATCAATACGATAGTTTTTATTCTCCAACTGACTAATTCATGCACGATCGCGGTCGAATTTAGATGAAACTGAAGGGGCTGCAGCCTCAGGCCTACTAGAATAATTTAAATGTCAAAAAGTGCCTACCTTATGGAATGGGAATAGTTGGCCTCTGACCAGTGCACATAGCTCAGATCTATTAATTAAGTTATTAAGCTGCCGGTACCTTTAAAGTACCTTTGCTTTCTTGTTTAATCAAAGGGGGGAACACGACTCCTCTATTTGAATAACAGCACAGCAGTCCTAGAGGCACACCACAGACACTATAATAATCGAAATGTTACATCAATGCATCCCAAACCTAATTGACCTAAAATATTTACATTACTCCAATCCATAAGAATTTTCATGTCCATGTCCAACGACTATAACCTCCCAACCGAACACAAAACCATCGTCCTTAACTAAACTTAAACACAATGCAACTCCTGCGGGACACTAATGAAAATGATAATACATATTTAATTGGAACAGACATAAACTTATGATCAATAATATTGTACTATATTAACCTTAAGGAAGGATTCAACAGACAAATCACAGACAACACCTTTTGAATCTCAATATTTGTAGAAAGGATATCTCTTGACCATCACATTGAATCGGGCCATCGACATCTCTAGAGGAAGAACCAAGTCAAATCCCCACTTTTTCTGAGGTCTTTTCCAGGTTCTTGAGGGAGCAGTCTTGTATCAGAGTCTTATCAAAGTTTATGAGTCAGTAAGAAAGCGATTGATATCCTCGTCTGCTTCTCTGCATTCTGGACAGCGAAGAGAATTTTTTACTATCCAAACATTCATTTGATTTGTCAATTACATGTGATGACGATAAACTGATTAACAGTATTACGCAAAGTTTTCCAATTGAAATAATATATCAAAATATTGATTTTATGAAAATGTAATAGAATATGCATAAATTATATATTTATGATTATTTTAATTGGTATACTAATTAAAATTTCCTTTAAATAAATTTGTAATTTTGCATATTATTCGAATTAATTTTCAAATATTTTTTGATGATCTGTCATATTGATCGAATCTAATCTAATCTAATTTAAATTGAATTAACATATTTTAAAAAAAAATCAATCGAATAATTAGCTTTCATGGTAGGTATATATAAAATAATTGATTTATATTAAACAGAATATGAAATGCTTTCTTTAATAATATTATATAAAAACAATTTTTTATATTAAATTATATATGAACAATGTTAGAAAACTTAATAATTCATCATCTTGTGGTTTTGTCGTTTTCTGCAAGCTTATCAGCCTGTCCATCTTTACTTTCACAAGTTGTCAGTATTAGAAAGGACTTTAAAGATAAGAGTAAGTGTTCAATATTACTTTTTTTTTGTTTATTTAATTTCAGTAACAGATTTCCGAATATAAGGTTAAGAACAATCGTGTACTGTTGCATTTAAATTAATTCAAACTTAATTATTATTTACAGTAGAAGTAGCAATTATTTCAAAGTAAAAAAAACATTTGCATTTCTGAAATTTCCAGGACATAATATAAATTAAGCAGATACAAAAGTTTTAGTAAAAATGAAATTGTATTCAAAAGTTTCAATTACATAGTTTATATTCCTTTGTTATTTTGTTCGTTCATACGTGTATTCATTTAAGCTCATATTAAAAAAGTCATATTTAAAGATTTTTCTATTTATAACTTAATTTATTCCTATTTAAATACCTACCTAATCTAAAAACTTAAAAGTTTTATTTAAGAAACAATTTCAAAAGTTTGACTTTGGAATTAAATGTGATAAGTTTTCGTATTTAAAAAGTCATTAAACATTTCCAATCTGTTCTAATATTAGTAAGTTATAAATTGCAAGCCATTTGTATTAATGATTTACTTCCTATATATAAGTGAAATGTTCAGTAAAAGGTAATTGTTGATATAGTATATCCTTGTTGTACTCTTTACATGAAACAATTGCTTAGTTAAACGTCTTCATTCATACAAGTATAAACATTTCAATGTCCAAGTTATTAAATATTTGTATAAGTTATTGACTGCAAACGTTTTAAATTGGAAACTTTAAATAATAAGGGTATGCTCTCTCCTCTCTCTTTGACCGTCCATCAGGTTTGACAATGAAATGGTGACGTGATCAAACCCTAAAAATTCACATATTTTGTAAAAGTTGTTCAAAACATTTTTTTTATAAAGAATGTATATCTCTCTCAACATCGACGAAATTTTGATTCAAGAACTGGTTAATTTCATGTAATAATTAACAAAGAACAATAAAATAGTTTTCTTGCCGAAAATATATATTTCAAAAATTGAATATTTTTAATTTTTTTTTTAAATGATAGAAATATATATTTACTTATTTTTAATTTAAAATATATTGAGGATTTCGCAAAATATATATAAATAATATTTTTTATGAAATGTTACAAAAATTTCCTGCAGAGTTTCAAAACTCTATACTAATTTATAGATTCCAAGGAAGCCCCTAATCTATACTCAACTCTATATGGATTGTGTTAATGAACTCTAAATTAAACTGTATAATATTAAAGTAATGGATAAACTGCTTACTAATATATAGTTAAGTTGCTTGGCAATATTTGTCCCTCTCGGTACATTTAAATATAATACATCTAAAATATAAAATGTAAATGTACCTATGTACATATATATATATCTAGACTTAGTTTTTTATTTTTTTTATTTTTGTAATATTTTTTGAAATCTTTAGTTAGTCGTCATTATACATGTTTGTGCAAAAGCATTGGAGGCAAGCCTACACAATTTGTTTTCTCGACAAAAGGTAGATTTAAATCCATTTAAATCCAGTGATACTGCAATTAACTCCCAGTTTATAGCTGCATTGTGCAATTGTAAGGTAATCAAGTGCAGTGTTATACGAAATATAACATAATACAGGGTGATCGAAAAGTATCTCCGCAGTGATTAATTTGGATTACAACACATAAAAATGATACATTATAATGATTAACACACATAAAAATAAATATACGAAAACAAACAAATTGTTAAATTGTTGTTTAACATTTTATTGTTGTTATATGTGTTAATCATTATAATGTATGATTTTAATGTGTTGTAATCCAAATAAACAACTCCGGAGAGACTTTTCGATCCCCCTGTATAAATTTAATATTTAATACATATTATAAAATTTAAGTCAATAGGTATGCGGCCACATTTGATTAATCAGATAATAATCATTTATGAATTTAATTTCATTATTAAATAAGTAATTACATCATGTAAATACAGTTATATAAAATCAATGAAGAATAAAAGAAGTAATTAGTTCACTGCTTTACATGTTCTAAAAAAATAGTGATAGCATGCTATAGTATAATAGCATGATTATCTTTTATATCATGAGTCACAACTAAATAATATATTACTTAATTAATATCATATTTTATTTTATTTTATATTTTGGTTCATAATAAAATTCCAATTTCCAATTTAAAATTTAAATTATTTATATACTATGAGTACATAATATGGAGTAAATGTTATGTTTAGACAATTGAATAATTCAATAAATATATAGTAGCAAATATGCCAAGGAATATTTATGTATATTTATACATGTAAGTATATGCTTATGTTATTATCACAGTACACATTGTGTAACTGCATTAATTTCGAATCAATATCTTTTAATTGCTATAAATAGTACTTGATTTCCTTAGATTCGAATATGAATGCTTGAAGACCACATGATCAGTTTAAACTTTTAAACTCCTATTTGAATGCTATAACGCCGCCTTTGAATGCCATAAAACCGCACTTGGATAACTTAAATTCATATTTAACTACTATAACTCTAATTTGATTGCAATAGTACAACGGTTGATTGTGTCTATGTGTGTATTTCTTCTTTTTCGTCTGATATAGCCATATTATAACAATAATATACATATGTTGAGAACAAACTATTTTATCCAGTTTATTTCTAGATAACTGTGCGTGATCGTATCATATTATAACTAAATGAATGTCTATATCAGAATGTGATATAAAATCAATTTTACTTATTTAAATTTTTACTTACATCTTAATCCCTATAGGGAATATGTAAACCATGCATAAGGGTTTCAGAATTTCTACAATTTTCATAACATATAAAATTCTACCATATTTAAATGAAGAATAGTTCTCTGTATTTATGTTATTTATATACCTATTTATTATTGGTGGTTATTTTTTTCATTGCATTTGTAAAATAAAATCGTAAATGCATACGATCTTCACATACACACTTCACAATATTAAAAAAGGCAAAAAGTAGGTATAGCAACAAAAACATCGTACAGCGAGTTTTTTTAATTAATATTTATTTCTCATTAATAAATACTCTCAAGTTTATAAATCATTATTTTTATATATGTATTTTTATATGTGTATTTTTAACGGTGGGTACTTTACATTCATCGATAGTATGTATGTGACTTTATTTGTTATATTTAATATACCATTTTCTGTAAGTGGGGTATCATACTCCCCATTAAAATAAGAAATCTTTTGTAGAACAATAAAATAAAGCAAATATACATTACACATATGAGCGTGTCTTCTCGATTTACCGATTCATATATATACGTAGTATAACAAACATATTTAGTAAAGAAATTCGTGACTCCCACGTAAACGGTAATAGTATATTCGTAGATTAGTAATGAGCTCTATAATAATGTTTAAACTATACTAATACACTCATATTACAAATACATACAAATATAACCTTGTAAAAGCCGCTACTGTTACATTGCTCTGTTATAATTATATCAGGTCGTTATAACATAAGTACGCGATTACATAATGCTGTTTTAACATAACTTCGCGATTATTAAAGGCTTCTCTTACATAAAATTTGTCCTACCATTTTAGCGCAAGTGCGTTTTAAGATTGATTGATTGACTATTGACTCCTAACTTCAGTAACTATCTGCAAAACTTCTCTACTAATATATCTTATCATTCTCTTACACGATTGTAGTGTGGTTTTGTACAGGGGGTTTTTAGAATGTTTTGCATTACTTTCTGATCGGCAGTATCCTATACTTTATACTTAACAATAGTCGATCAATCAACAATTAAAGCAAGTTCAAAATCGGTAAAATGAGATTAGGCAAATTCAGTGTAAGAATAACTTACTAAAATCGATCAATAATGAACATTTATTTTTCTCAGACTCATCACCAAGCCATTTTGTAATGAATATTGTTTTTAATTCAAATCAAAAATTCTACCAGGTAAAAGTATTAATGAAATCATATGTAAACATTTTTTAATTTTCCAGCAGTAAAATATATTTTTTGATGTATATATATAAAACGTAGACAACAAAAAGTAATTCTTATTCGCTTAAAACTAGCAATATTATGATTATTTTTTATACGTTTTTCTTGTTTGTCTCATTTTTGAATTTACCAATGTAGTTTATTAATTTAAATTAAATTAACACAAATTGCAGTTTAAATGTCTACGACTCTTGCATTTCCTTCCTTTTGCCCTCACTCCTCACTCACCCTCTCCCAACCACCCCGCTCGAATTAACTGCAGTGTATGAGAAAAATCGAGCCTATGAAGCTCACTGGACATGTCGACCAGTCTGTTACGGCCTCGTGTGTAAGCCCCAGTTCAGATGCAGACTCGAGTACAACGAGTTTCTTCTTGAAAAAATAGAAACTCTAAGCATATGCAACAATCTTTGTTTGAAGAGACGCTGTACCGTTCATGAGCACTATCCAGTGGCGAAGGTTTGTCGCTGTTTCAACTGCCGAATCAACCTCCTCCATGTCACAAAACACATGAACATCACTGTAAAAGATACGAAGGATAAGAAAAAGACCGATGAAAAGTCTAAAGAATAGATAATTTGGTACGTATACATTTCCTTATAATACACGTATTATGTTTCAAAAGTAAGTATTTTTTCCGAATGACGAATTACAAGATAAAGACTTTACTTGTTCTTATTGTATTTAAACTAAACTTCATACTTTTCGACCCATCTGCTAGGTATGAGAAAAGACATCAGCAGCATTCAAAAATAATCCAAATCAATAATTTATTGACCCACTTTGTACGCTCAAATAAATCAGTGTTATTTACAAATTTAGATGATTATCAAATAAAAGCGTTATGTCATTTCGGGAAAAACTACACAATATTAATTAATTATATTTATTGATCGCATAGGACTTGGTACAATATATTAATGCTGATAAAATAGTTTACACAGTTAAATTCATTTAACCCCCTACTTACATGGCGCTTTTTTAAACTTCCATATAATAGAATGGGGCTCATTTGACCTCCACCCTCTCCTTCCCTCCCCCGCGACAACACAACTTTTAAATTTCCTAGTAGAGAGTTTAAAACTTTGTATGTGGTTGAACAGAGATGTTTTGTAACACATTCTTTTCCAATGAAGAGTCAGAAATATTTACTTGAAACATACTATTTAAAAATATAGTAATTTTGTAAAAGTTATGCTTTACTTATTTCTCACAAAAAGGATGCATTTTGAGGGAATAACCATCTCCTAACCATCTCTGGTGCACAATAGTAAATATAGTGCTTAATGTTGTCTTATTTCACAAAAATTCACGGAAGCTTACATTGCTTCATTTGTTCATAACAAAATAATCACAGCAAACATGTTAGAAAGAGGTCTTCAGAGGTCCTGCTTGGTATGAATAGTGTTTAAAGCTCATTTTGTAATTATTACTTTGTTAAAATGCCAAACAATAATAAACGATCAAGATTCAAAAGTGTACATCATGTTGCATCATATATCACACACTTGACGTTATGTGGTTTCATGTGCATTAGATTTCAAATCCTTTAATGAATTAAAATCGCATGATCGATTATAAAAGCGTTGATTAACGCTGATCTCATCTGATAATGGAATCTATTTTATGTATTAATTGTACTTGCCACAAAAGTAAATCACACAAATATTTAATTTAAGCATTAGTTTGTATTAGTAAAAAGGCTTTAGTCCAAAAACCAATTAGTCTAAAAATAAACACGAGATTTAATAATTTAAATAAACACCTATGGGCATTTTAAATATAATTGTATGATTCCTAAACATTTTGATAAATTTGTTGAATTTTTTATTAAATTACACGAATGCAATCAATATATTTTAAAATATTCAAAGTTGTATATGTATAACATAAACATATTTTTATCATTTTAGTAATTTCTTTTAACACATCATTTCCCACTAATGTAACTTGTATTTATAGTCTGAATTGTAACATTACAGAGATATAAAGACATATCAAGTTAGCATATTTCAATTATTTTTTCATGTCATTTAAATCATGTAAACCATGTGTACTTTGATATAAACTAAGAACAGTTATTATATATAGCCAGTATTTTATATCATTTCAGGTCGGCGAAACAAGCATTGATACAATAAAATGGTTATTGGAAATACAAACAATATTATTCAATTAGATTTATTAACTACTCTGTTAAGTAATCATGAAACCTCATTTTATATATAATACTAATATCTAACTGGTAAAAAATGTCGTTAATGTAAGCAGTCTCATTTCAGATTATATTGCTTTTAGTTAGTTAAAATCTTATTCGATTTATATTTTTATCAATACTTACATGAGTATTAGTTTAGGGCTATTTCTATGAAACATTAATTATGCTTTTGTATAGTCATCAATTTTCAATTTTAGTTGTTGTAGTGTTTTCATAATAGTGTTACTTAAGTTGTATTTATATATATGTACATATATTGAATTTTGTATATAGAGTTTAAAATTGCTTTATTGTTTTCCTAACTTATATTTATTACATTCATATTTTTATGAAATAATAAATAATATATTATAAAACAATAAACGCATTATCTGTTTTATGTGCTTTAAATTAACTTAATATTATGAAATTATTTAAAAATTATTTATTATGCCTAAAACACGTAAATTGGTAAGTTTAATGTACACAATTTTTTGACATTTGAAATCATTAAACAATATACATAACAGAACAATAGCAGATAGCCCAAGGTTGGAAAAAAAATGCAATATACGTGACCTCATAATTGCAATAAGACTTACCATTACGTTTAGAACAGAAAAAAAATAAAAGGCTTTGGAGTTAGAAGTATGGCTGTAATAACACCTTTTGCAACTTCATTATTTTCTTCCAGTTTATAAATCAAATTTTGTTTTTTTGCAAATGCACCTGAGTATTTTTGTTTCTTAATAATTTGCTGTCATTTTTGGTACGACAAAATAAAAAATATATATTTTATTTTATTAATCAAAACATTTGAAATAAGGTTATGTATAGTGTTACTTTTTCATTTAACAATAAGCAATAATCTGAAATGCGTGATATTTGTGTGTAATTTTGTATGAGTGTGCAATTTAGTCCAAATGCGTGAGTGTCACACGAGATGATAAGACTTGGCACGTTTGTAATGGATTGTTGAAAAGATACTTACTCATTAGCAAGAATTTTTAGAAAGGAAATAATTGTAAACCTTTTTTAATAAAAAGGAAATTATTTAATTTCCGTTAATTATTGTAAAAGTTAAATGAACAACATGAAAGTAAAGAACAAGTCGAAGTAAATTCTAATTGTGCAAGTCACGTAGATGGTTTTCGTAATGAGCCGAACAAAATATAAAGTTGATGTACATATATTAAAATGTATCAAATTATTATTTTTTAATATCTACATAAAAAGAATGATAATTATGTACCGTATATACTCGCGTATAAGTTGCAAATTTTATGACGAAATATTGACCGAAAAGTTTGGGGGGCGACTTATACGCGGGTCATTCAACGAACAATCGTCGAACAATTCAACGATGTGATCTGACTAGGGTAATCTACCTATCACAGTGACAGTACCTTAGATGTACCTTATGTTATAAT
>JAYRBW010076471.1:0-48785 GCA_036023295.1 Invenusta paracnida | reverse complement strand
TGAACGAATACACACCAGTCAAAGGCCTCTTAGTATGTATATTTCCAAGTAAAAGCAGGACTATTCCTTTCAATTTAAACTTACAATTTAGAAACAAGCTTTTCTGTGATCTGAAGAAAAATATTAACCAATATTTTAAACGTAATGTGAGCAGACTTCTAAATAATTCCCAGACAAGGCACACTCACATCAGTTTGTCGCAGTGGAGTCTCCCTGGCATCCAGGACGAGTTTGTGCATATCGTGGATATACTTTCGGACCAAGGGTGGGATCCGGTTGCAACAGGCCAAAATACCCGTGTGCTCTCTGATTGGAGGAAAACACAGAAGGGGTGTCAAACTACCATGACGTAGGCGGACAGGATTAGTGAAAAATAAAGGTGCACATGCAAACTTGCAGTTTGAGAGCTATAAGTACAGTATAGAGTTGACACAGGGATTGTACTGTACTTTCTACATACATTAAGGAGTGTTGCAAACAAGGCAAACCTTTCAAATTATTGTTACTGTAAAGCAATAGCATAGGTAATTAACTCGAGTTTTATATCTATGTTAGACAACATAATAATATTAAATTGTTGTTATGAAGTTACGCTAAATAGCATAAACATGATGCATAGTAAAAATCTTGTCAATTAATTTATACACTTTTCGACCAATTGGCCAAAAATTAAAGACTGCACTTAATTAAAAAATACGCTATTTTAAATTTAATATCAGCTCTGGATATTTTTGAAAATATTATTTGAAAAAATAATTCGTCGTTTTCAAATATCGAAATTTCAGCTGGAAACAAAATAATAATTTTGTATAATTTGCATAATTTTGTTCACTTTATTTACTTAAAACTTAGTTCTTACAAATACTATCTTATAAGATCCGATACGATTCTACAAGTATAAATTAATGTGTCATGGTGTATTTATTAAAATAATTAGATTTCAAGTTTGAAATAGCCATACTTTTAATAAAATCTATCAAATATAAAATAAAGATAAAATAATTAAAGCGAAAAAATTCAAGTGATCAAATAAGACGTTGACTTCGTGAATAAGAATTTCAATATACAGAACTTGGTGACCGAAAAATTCGAATATCACGTAGGTAAAATAGACAGAAAGCAGCGACGAAAAATAAACTCTTCAACTAATAATATAGATACATTAGGCAGACCAGATTACATTATACTTCAATACATACTTGGGCAAGACTTCAGCAATAACAGCCAGCATGTGATTTGGAAGAACGTAGCTAAAAGGGCGGAGGGGGGAACACGAATGAATGAATAAACAAATATAGCTGGAAGAAAAGGAAAGATATGCATGCATAACAATTTTTTTAAAGCATATTCACATTTTAGTTACTCAAAATGTTTCATATTATTTTAATTATAGTAAATAACAATTACAGAACAAGTCACGTACGCTAAATTTGTGACGTCGTCGAGACAAAAAAGGTGTTCTGTTTCCATAATACTAATTACAATCATACAATTGCCCCCAAAAAAAGAATTTTGCGTTCCAATTTAGGAAAAAGTCCAGACAGACTATTCTTTACAAAAACATAATTATTAAATTATTTCCTGTTAGTTTCGTTATCATTTTATCATCATTAGAAAAGAAACAAACTGTACAGAAACAATTATATTATGTAAACTAGAAAATAGACGCACATAAAATGTTGCCATCCATTAAATACTATTATTCTTGTTCTTTAAGATGACATTGTTAATTATCCACCATGTATATTTTTAGAGGTGAGAAGAAGAACTGAGGTGCCTATTAAAATAACTGGACTATTTATACATTTTAATGATGACAGTGTAAAATCATCGACGACAAAGATATTTTTATATAAGAATAGGAGGCGAAATGCATCAATTCATGTTGTAATTAAAGGCTGAACGTGCGCGCGCAGTATTATTATTTTTATCATTGATGTACGTTATAATATTTTTAAAAAAGAGGAGAAATGTTTTATGGGGAGGTGAACAAAACCAATTAGAAAGGCTATTAAATAAAAGTAAAAATATGTTATTAAATCAAGACAATTATATACAATATACTAAGTTCTTAACTACAATAGTTAACAACTTTTAAAAGACAAAAGGCGTGATTTTAGCAACAACGGGCCACACTCCATGTTAACTTCGCAATACATTACAAACTCAATTACAAACCTGAGAAAGATTCTAGAACACTTGCACAAAGCTCAATTTCTGTCAACATTAACTATACCACTTCAATGACGCTAATCCTTAAAAATTGTGTCTGCCACGTTGACGTATTTACTTGGATTATGTTGATAATAGTTGCCGACGATACATTATAATATGCTATAATGAATATTGATAATGCACTTTAAGTTCTCTTTAACTATATCTTCTGTAATGTACATTCCCTCTAAAGAACTTAAAGTTTGCGTTGTGTTAAGTTTGTTAAAAATGACAAATTCAGAAGTTTGTAGAAGAAAGCACTGCCTTCGAAGACGCAATTATGACACGTCATACAACCCATATCTACTACAACATCAAAGCAACTCAGTGGTAATAGCTAGGACGACTACAAAACATGAAACTACAATTCATATTATTATGACATCATCTCGTATTTGAAAATAGAATATTCAGCGTATACAAACACCCACAGGTTTTAGACTTCAACTAAACACCGTTTTATTGAAGGATGGGCGCGGTTTATGTATTTCAATCTGTGAATTTGGAATGCATCGTGTAATTGCAACAATTATTGCACAAAAACCATCATCATCATATTTCCAACAACAAGACATCCGCATGTTGATAATTACATGTAGAAGAGACTGCAGCCATAGTATTCACAGAACATATCGTGGATGTCGAAAGTTATAAGGCATTAATGTTATTTGTTAAATTTACTAACAAAAAGCAATATTCATCCTCTAACTTTTAAATACTATTTCTTCCAATACACGTAACGCATGCCTAACATAATGTTATAAATAACCGGAGTCACTCACCTTTTATGCACTATATATTATAGAGAAGGTATGTATGTATATTACCGAATTTACAAGGAATTAAATATAGCAACGAATTTAATTACTTTCAATTTAAATTTTTATCAGTTATATGTAGTTTAAAAGCATTAAAAGTATCAACGTATCCTGTTATCGAAAACCGATTTAGACGCGGAGGGGGAATAAACAAACCCAACTATAGCATACAAAAAAGTGTTAAATAGAATCAAACTTAAAATATATTACAAACAAAAATGAACACCATATTATTCGCAATGTCTGAGAGCCAAGCCACATAGCAAAAGTCAATATCATTACATCGTCATTTTTAGAAAAGTTTGTGTAAAAGTAATATAGGATGTCCATATTATCTAAACCTATTGAATTCATCGATAAAAGAATAATAAAGTTTATTAAATTCAATTAGACAATACCTAGCAAATGTAAACTTAGTTACCCATGAATGAATTTATAAGGAGGTCGAGAATTAGCAGTCTTACATCATAATATGACGTACTCCAAATTTCGAGGCATTAAACAATACTAATTTATGACACAGTATTATGATTATACAGAAATTATAGGTAGTGTTTTAACTCTAATTGATTCTGTTTGCTGTCCAATACAACACTATTCTCAATGTCAAACAATGAAAGAAATAATATATTAAACAATTTTTATCGATGCAAATTTACACCCTATATATGCACTCAATGTAAAATCAAAAGATAATATTCTTTTAATAATTACTCCATTATTGCGATGAGTAATGAAGGTTTTTAAAAAGGGGTTGATCGATAATTCCGGGTTTCTAATTATATATTTTTACATTATTATTAAATTGTGAAAAAAAGCAATGCTGCAATATAGATAGAAAAAACTTGTGAGAGTATGCCAGAGTTAATACATAAAGAACAGACAGTACGACAAAATACTCGCCATAAATACCCAGTTACATGTCAAAAGGAAAATCCAGACGATATTCCATTAGGCACATCTAGAGTGCAAAGTCACCGGGACATTTGGTGCAGACACATAGGCGACTATTCACCGTACATAAGCCTACTTCAAGACTTGATTGATTACATCTCACACGGCCAGTACTAGTGTGCGCGTGTGCACCATCCACTACAATTGGCATGTCACATGCCTGCCAATGAACTCACCTATAGAACACAATTCGTGTCAAGTGCGTGACGAAAGGAGAAAACAGGACGTATGACCTGTTAGCTCAATGTCACATTGAGATATAATTTTGGTGCTATGAATTTGTAAATTACAACATCTATGAGTTGTAATTAAAAATCCTATTAATATATAACTGCTGCAATATTATCGATTACTATTTTCAATCATTTCTTTCATTAATAATACACAGAGATTCATCTCTTATTAATGACACAATCATCGCATTGTAAATTATCGATGATAGAAAATTACTGTACTTCAATAAATTCGATTTCAAATGAGTAGCAAATAAGCAGTACTTCATTTATTATTATTATTATAAATGTAAGAACAAATATTGAAATTTAAGCAATATTAACATATCACAAGACATCTACAAAATATATATATAGTCACATTTATAGTTATTTATAGAGATGTTATTTTACAAAAGCTTTATGGGGTAGCAAAACAGTAGAATTTAACTGCATACAATAATCAAGAGAGATGAACATCAGCTGTTTATCAATTATGTATAATCGATTTTCTAAACAACAAAATAATGCAAAAGAATTAAGAAAAATATTGTTTTAATTATAATAATGTCATACTTAGTAACAGTAGTGTAGTTACAAATGAATTGAGCTTTTTAAAATGTCAGGTGTGAATTAAATAGAATCCTTTATTATATATAATATTATGTCTAGATAAATAACATTTAAAGTGTTTTTCAGAATTATATACATACATATTATAATGAAAACATATTTATATTACCACAATAAAAAATAATCTTCTGACTAAAATAGATGTTCGACAGGTCTCCTACTCCTAGTTTAGGCGCATGCCATGTCTATAAATCTAATGGGTGTATCTGTGCACTTTATGTCAGTTCAATACCTGATTGATTGCATTGCACACGAACTCTAAGCCATGTACTCCAGTGCCATAACAAGCGCACACTGTCAGGCATGGGTGCTGTAGTAGACTGCGTGTAAAATACTCTGCGTGAACAAACAAACCAACATACTATCATACATACTTCTGAAATGCACTTTATACTACTTGTTCCAAAGAAACTAACTATTAAAAAATCGCCATTTGCATTATAATAGTAGTTATTGTATAGGTGTTATAGGACAGTATAGAAATATACAAACACACACAAAATAATCATGTCAAAATAAAAGCGACACGGCAAGCCAGTCATCAAATCAAAAGAGAGCATTAAAAAATCACGTGACACCATAAAAAGAACCCAAAATAATATAAATTAGCAAAGTTTGATTTTCTGCTTGCTAATACATCTAAAAAGAAAGATTTTTAGGATTCGACTGCTATGAAACATATCCAGAAAACATACTAACTCTGATTAAGCCGCAGCCACCCAGAAATTTATTTTCCGACATTCTACAGCGGATATTTTCCGGAGTGGCCTACACAATCTATAAATAGTTTTTACAAATTCAAATCACTATATGCGGGAGAGTTCTGTTTCATAGCTACTAATTAGACAACTTGAGCAATTAATCATTCGGAAAATTTAATTTCTTTCATTCATTATTGAATGAAAAAATTCTTTTGCAAACGGAGGCACACCAAATTAGTAAAGCTCTGCCTGTCAAAATACAAATATGACGTGTTCCTGTTTAATGAATCTCTTCAATACTGATAATTTGGCAGTAGGTAGGAAGGTGCATATCGATAGATACACTAAATAAAACCTCAAAAATAAAAAAATGTGTCACAATCAAATTATCTCCAAAATATCGACCTCCTTGACTTCATAGTAATCACATTATAATGAAATGAAATAAAGGCTGTGTTATTATTCGATAACTATAATGTAAACACGTCTTAACAATGACCATGAAATTATTAATTTGAAATACGATCAATCCTATAGTATCTAAAATCATGATCCTGGTAAATTGTGTGCACGCAAAAAAATTTCAAAAGTAGCTAATAACAAAATACTTTTTTTTCTGTTCTTCAGACGTAACCCTGGCATAATATTTCATATTTGTTAAACAAAAAAAACAGCTCGAAAAATATGCTAAGAAGAGAATATTATACAAAAATGAAATCAGGTCTGAAACAGACAAAGAATCTGATTTAATTGGGTTGGATTAAGACATCTACCTATAATGCATAATATTCTAAGGCAAACTAGAATGCGCCAATTTCGGAGGGAATATTGGACATATTGAGAAGAGAATTTCAAGACACAACTTGGATATAAAGAGAACACACATAATGTGCACATTTTCTCCATCTATTATTATATAGATTTAAAACCGAAACTTCTAGAATCCTAAAATAAGCGAACAAATTAACTCTAAAAAGGACAATGACGATCATGAAAGACTAGGAGGTAAATACTGGCGTCCAAATTAAACGAATTACTGTCAGCAAAAAAAACATTGGAACTATTTAAAAACATGTGTTCAGTTATACCCTCAAAAATTGACGAAAAAGGATGAGAAAACAATATAATTATAAAATGTCAATACGTCCTGAGAAAAATCTTGAAAGGTCGAAGTATTTAAAATTATTTAATTAAATTAAACAGACAATTCGCCGCCACGTTTCACCGACTAAAAATGTTAGAGAACAATATTCTCCTAGAAAAAAAAATCGGCAAACCAAGGTTGGACAGAAATAGCATGCATGCTAAGAGAGCAAGCATTCATTATGCTTCTTCATATATATGTAATTATTTATATTGTTGTTCATGCAAACACAGTTTATAATTAGAGAAAAACGAATGAGAAAGAAGAAGATGAGTTCTTTTACCGATTTTCCGTACCTACAGGTAAGAAACTAAGATATACTTAGGTACTTATCCCCACAAGTTTATTGTTGTTGTAGAATTATCTAAATAAATGACGAGAGAGAAGAAGACAGAAACAAGACCGACCAATCGTCTGTGAATCGCATAAAGTCCAACAACCTTTCCCCCTAGGGAGTAGTAAAATATCGGTGATCACACACGACAGGGAGTTCACAAGATCATGATTATGTGACAGAGCCAGGAGGGGGGGGGCAAGCAGTCAAAGTGGAAAACATGGCAGAGACATTGGGAAGTGAAAAGAGAATAACTATGAGTACCTAAATAGAGAAATATTTTGTTGAAAATTAAAGAAAATCCACAAGAGTTATTTGGTTACGATTTTCTCTTCTGATAGACAAGTGTGTCGTAGTTATTAAAATTATAATTGACTACAATTTTAAAATTTATTGTTAAATAAAAAATATCCAAGAGGCATCTATAAAAAATAATGGCGTAATTTTTTGTGAATCTTATTTTGGCATTTTAAATGTTTTATACTGACCAGCGATGAACTATATATACTTTAAACTAATTAATAAAATCAATAAATCGTCGTGAAACTCACTTGACACTCTCATCTTCGAGGCGAGCAATAGCGTCCCGCCAGGCGAACAATTTCTGGAGCGCAAGGAGCTGGCGAGAGTTGAAGGATTTGCGCAGGTTCTGGTAGAAGTCCAAATAGTCTGTGTCCATGAATTGGGGCTTTTCGTAGTGCTGAAAGGGGAGCCGGGTTATAGGGAGTTATTAGCTAGAAGTAGAGTAGAGGCAAAGTAGATTTAACTGACGTTCAACAAATAATTGGTCAAAATCAAAGATGGGCGACGGCGGGATACCAGTTCAACTTAATTGTGAATAAACAAAAAATATAAAATATCAGTTTTCTCATTCTTTAAAGAGCTATTATAAAAAAGATAATTAGAAAGAACAATTGAAAACCAAATTTCTAATCGATCCCCAAACATATGTACACGAAATACTATCAAGGTCATAACGGTAGAGTTTTCTGGTGATTTTTTTAATGTTAGATCGCTAGATAGCCGAGATTTTGTGACTTTTGGGCTACCAGGCCAGAATTTACCAATCTACATACGTAATGTCAAGAACACGGTTTTAAGCCTGTTTAAAGATCTCGTGACCCGGACTTTTATCAATATCGCCTAATTTAGGTGGATAACAGTTGCAAAAACCATGTGATTCAAAAAGGAAATAACTAAAATTATAATTAGTTCCAAATTTGATAGTACAGCAATGCGTTTGTTTTCTAGTTTTTGAGCGATATAAAAAAGTAGTTTGTTTGATCCTGATTAGTATTTTCCAATGTATGTCACATTTAAAACGTAAATATCATCGATTTAAGTTGATATTAAGCGGAAATAATTTTTTAGAACACCTATATATTTATTCCCCGTCAGCAAAATCCTCAAATGTATGTGAAAATTGAATGCACAATTTAAGAGTGTTTTTTATACTATTTTAATTTGTATTATTATTAATGATTAAGATCATACAATAGGTGTTTGTGGCAAATTGAAACACAAAGTTTCATTCAAATATTCTTCTCTCTCTCTCTCTGCATTGTCAGTTATCGTTTAAATTGATATCTTAATTATTTAAGTATACAGACACATGTTTGCTGCGTATAATTAAATTAAATTAAAAATAAATCAATATAAAATAAGAATGAAAATAATTATGTAGCACAGTAAGAAATACAAAATAACAGCCACAGCTTTGACAGGTTAAAAATGTTCATGATGCAATAATCATAGCAATATTACAAAAATTTGTTCTTTAAAGCAAATATAATGACATGAAAAAAAAAAGAATTTTATAATGCAAAGTGAAAGTAAAATCTCACACAAAAAACTGCTACAAAAGATAAATAACCGCAAATTATGATGTTTTCCCTATAGTATAAAAAAAGACAAAATTGCTGACAAAAGGGTATATAAATATTGAAATTGTATTAGCTGAGTACTGATATTTTCCGTCTATAGTTGAGTCGACTAAAAAAAATACTTAAAAAATACTAATATTCTTCGTCCACACAGAAATTCACTTTGAAATATAAGCACAATATATACGTTTCTCATATTAATCAGATAATATAATGTAGAAATATGTACTATCATTTAATCTATAATATAAAGTTGAAAGGGAAGTCCATAAGGGACATTATTATCTTGCATGTACGCAGGCTAATACCTATACACTAATCAGAGAAGGCTCACCATTCTTTATTCTTCTTTTCTTATCAAGCAAGCACTTTAACAGTTTTTAAAGAATTCAAAATGAAAGTATTAATTATATAAGCGAAAGAAAAAACAGGCCGTCACGTTCAATTTTTTATAAAAAAGGGGGGAAAAGGAAAGGTTTTAAACCATAAATATAAGCCAGGTAAACAAGTTTAGACGATTACATTTGTACCAAAAACGAAACATTTTAAGACAAATTCAAAGCAACAATGAAAAAAAAATCTTTTTAAGGAGATTTAATAATAAGTCTAAACTCTTTCTTTTTAACTATTTTCGTTTAAAACCTTTTCCATTTCCAGTACGTAAATCAATCAGTGGTCACTTACGAATATACATGAACCTTAAATTACAATTTTCAAAAGGTTAAATTAATATGAATTAGTGCATTATCTCTCAAATATGTCATACACTGCATTTATAGCGTCTGCCACATCAGTGCAGAAACCTATATGAGCACCCAACCGTAATATGAAAACAGCTTAATATTCATGCAATATAGACTAATAGGTAACTAATTAGCGTACTTCAAAACTACTCTATGGAAATGGAGCTAAAAGTGGAGAATGGCATACGATGTGAATCTAAAATTTATATAAAACTTCAGACTGATACTTTAGAAAGAAGGAGTATACTATAAGAAAAGGACTTGTTGTAACTAAAGATCGTTGAACTCAATAATAATATCTGCATGAAAACCGTATTAGAGTTTAATAATGTTAAACTCTAATACGGTTTTCATACAGATATTAATTTGATAAATGGATTTTTTCTTCAATAAAGCATTAATCTAATATGCGGCATTGCATCTTGTATACCTGCTAAACCACAAAGCAAAAGGATAAAAAATTTCCACAAGAGTGAAAATCAGTATATGTGCTAGTATACATAGGTATATTTAAAAACAATGACAATGTATAAAATAAAACCAGTTCCAGCAGCTTTATAAACGTCACTACAAACCAGCATATTACTAATTATAATAACAATTAAAACTTTTTTTTCTCTGAAAAAGAAAACCAGTCTAGAAAATGTCGCATTATTATTATAATATATACTTTTGCCGAGTATAAATATACATTACTATAGTAACAATATTTTTATCTAGCAGCTTTTCATGTAAGAAATTGGAAAAAACCATAATCTGCCTTTTCATGATTACATATGATAGGCGTGTCATATAACTTATGAAGAACACTATATTTATTATAAATATATTAAAACCATAAGCAAAGGAAAACTTATTGTTAAAAGAAGGAGGCTGTCATAATTAGTTTGGTTTTGATGTAGTTAATGCATTACGTAAGAGAAACGACGAGGAGTCAGTGTGCATTAACTTGCACTCCTCCCCTTTTCCTTAAAATATAACATGAAACCCACGTAGTACCCCACCACCTTTCAGAAATTAAGCCTTAGCAGCAGTTAGTTCAGTTTACGCGTATGATTATTATTTTAATGATCTATAACATAGAACGCCAAAATAAGAGGTCATTTA
Source organism: Invenusta paracnida (assembly GCA_036023295.1). Classification (NCBI taxonomy): domain Eukaryota; kingdom Metazoa; phylum Platyhelminthes; order Proseriata; family Coelogynoporidae; genus Invenusta; species Invenusta paracnida. The sequence goes on along the minus strand of JAYRBW010076471.1, from coordinate 38,042 downwards.
GGAGTCAAGTTCCACTTATAGTAGTAACCAAATTACGATTGCGTGTATTAATATGGCAATTATTTATGGGTATTTATTCCAGTCATTTCTGTTGCTAAAACAGTTGTTGTTGAACTAACCGAAATAGCCCAAATTAACCTAATTTGTATTTATTCTTATACACACATGTACCACTTTGATGGGTCAATCATGATTTAAGAATATATATAAAAACAATTAAATTCTTATTTTAAATTCAAACATTTATAAACAGAAAGATAAAAAAATTATAGAAAATATTCGTCTATGAAAAATTATAATGAAATATATACTACAAAAGCAATTAAATTTAATACGTTATAAATAATTGGACGATGCATGAAAAAAAAAAAAAAAATTAAATCTTGTTAATGTGACATAGAAAGATAATACAGGATGCAAGATATCACAGCTCAAAATAATTATTTTGTTCATATCAGCTTGTTTTTTCACACTTAAGAAAAATAATTAAATCCAGTAAAAAAATGTTAGCCTCAAAATAATATAAAAATGTATATTTAAAAGCAATTAATATAAGCTAGAGATAGACAGATAGAAATAAAATTATAAAGAATAACATCACACGCATAACAGGAAAAGGAAACAATTAATACATTATAACATTATAAAAAAGGAAATTGAAAATGTATGTTTAAATATAAAATCACGTGTATTGTAAATAAAATTATAGTTTATTTTTTGTCCTATAGAGCATCTTTCCTTATAATTTAATTGAATAATAAATTATTGAAAAGAACAATACCAATTTCGAATAATAGTCGTAAAATATAATGCTTTTGTTCTTTGTTGCATAGTAAATAAAACAAAAGAATAAATAGAAAATATTTAGGCTGTAATAAATCATTGGGGATGGATTTATAACTATTGTCTAAAACAAAATAACGAAATGAACGATAGTATGAAATTAATTATAACTACACCCACAAGTAAACAAAATTGAAAACAACAAAACGTGGTTTCATTTAAATATACCAACAATAGTCTATTATATTAATGTTATGTTAACTTAATTACGTTAAAGAACAAACCGATAATAAAGGTTATGTGGAAATTATTATTGTTATCATTAACTACATTTTATTGTCATGGACTATTCTCAGATTTATTTCATCCATTCAAGCGCATTCAAAATTCTCTTAAGCAGGAGAATCGTACAACAACACTCTATGTATATGAATAGCAACTTTTACTAAACCTTGATAATATAGTCACTATAATATAGAATATGTTAAATTATTCGCGTGCACTGACATAGCCCTGAGAAAGGTGTTACGTAATGCACTGAGCAATAGAACGTTAGAGGGCATTCAAAGGACACACAGCCATTAGCGCACGCGAAAGTCGAGGTTACGCTCGTTTATCAGGAGAGAGAGAGAGAGTTCATGGCCAATTCAATGCCAAATTCCCTGTGTCACTCTTGCACTCTGTGTTATAATTATTAACTACTAAATAACAAATTACAATCACAGAAATTTTGCTGCAATCAAGGAAGGCCGGGAAAGAAAGAAACGATTTAAGGGGAAGGGGGCAAAGTGGCACTACCTAAGGATGAATCATCATCTTATGAACAACTGGTTTTATACTAAATAGTTGTATATAAATAGCACTTGCCACAGGCTCCTTCCAACAAGACAATCTCCCGAGTTCAAACTCAGTTTATGCGCAATACTACTACATTTACTCTCTATCAAGGCTGAACGATGGATGATAATATTATATTTCCTACGGCTACGTTTTACACGAAGGCAGAATATAACAGTACAGTGTGTGCTTCAATAAGCTGCGTAGTCGCTTGGTAATAATGTTCGTGTTCTGCCCTTAGTTTAATATTAGGTAACTTGTTACATCATCATTATGTTAACCGATTTAACTGTTTATTTATAGTTGGATATTATAGTATACATAATCTTCACTTTTTAAAAATACTGAACTATATACCTTCCAGAAGTTAATTCCAAAATATAGGTAACAATTCAAATATTTCAAATACAGTCTCCCCATTCGACATTATAAATATATCCATTGCTTTTAAAGTAGTGTTATTAAACCTTAAACTCATTTTAATTAAAAGCTTGTTATACTAATATGGTGGTATTAATGGGCCTTTAAGTAGTTTATAATCATCAACAAGTGACCTTAGAAAGAGAGAGAGCTAAAGTGCTTTAATTACTGCACAAATTCTCTAGATAGAGGGTGACCTTTCATGGAATTGCCAATGCTCCCCTCTTTCCATGCAAATACCATGCATTCTATGGAAGGGTATAACACCAAGAGGTATACAGTTAAATTCACTAATATCTCGGGTGTAGGCGGTACTAAAATTGACACATGCGCACACATAAACAGATCTAGGCAAGCAGATAACATAATATTATACGACCTAGCCATCTTACATATGAATATTTAACAGCACAGAAACTCGGCCCAATACATTCTATCTATTTGATGTTTATGAATAATTGTTGCATAAATACACAACACTGATAATTAATCAAGTGATCCTAGATATACTTTGAACTGATTTATTACCCTAACTTGTATATTACACACGAAATGTATCAACAGTGATATACATATACTATAGCAGTGTAACAGAAGGTTTGACAACACAATAGGAAAGTACAACCACAGACTACAACTATATACATTAATGTATAAGTTAAAGGGAAAAGTAGAACGTCATATAACCGAAGATTATACATAATATGCAAAAAGTTTGAATCTGTCTAAGTTAACATCTCACAAAATAATACTTAGTTCTGTAGCACAATAATTTGGGTGATGGCAGTTCAAATAAACCAAATAATTAAAATTATAGTTGCAAAGTATCACAATATACTGATTGTAAATGTATTACATAAGAAGAATAAAAAGATTCCAGAATTTAAGTCTCATACTTAAAAAAAGTCAGTATTCACAAATATTTGATATTATTGGAGACCTTAATCAACCTTTTTGTATAAAATTACAATAAACATTAGAAGTAAAATAATAAAAAATAGAAAGAAGAAATAAGTTTTAAATCAAACTATACAGATAAAGCAGTCAATGTGTAAAATACCTTATAAAACCGTCATATATTTAAAACAAATAGAGTCCAGGAAATATAAAACTTATCATAATGCTTATTAAATTAATAGTTGAATAAGTACAGCGAAGCATATAAGATGATTATAATAAAATAGCTACTTATAGGATATCTTATTTAATTGTATTCAAAAACCAAATGTGTCTGACCATAAATTATGTGTATCGTACATAACATTATAGACAAGCAGTTCAAAATATGATTTGGATATATTCAAATGTATATATTATTAGATCATTAATCCAGTTATTAAATTAGAGTTCAACTACCCCTTCTGACAGTAAACAAAAATGGGTATACAAAGTTGGCAATGCAGCGATTTCAGCGTGTCAAAAGAGTACAATGGATGAACCAATTAGAGCGCAGAAACTGCACATACACAAACTAATTTGTAAATAAGGTTGATAAGTGCCAATTGCATATTAATACAGTGACGTGTAGAATGTCACTGACGCCCAGAGACACTATAAGTCACCTTATATAGTATCTCGGCTGACGCCTGCATGGGACAGTGATAGTTACAGCCATCACTCATCCAGGGGACAATCAACTTTAGCCAATAGATTTATATAAGCTGCATATTTTCCTGAATTTCAGAGAAAATAAGTAAATTTTAAAAACTACAATAATAACGACTCATATATATAGAACTTTAAAATATGAACATTATAGTTTCAATTTAATATAATTTTTCTCAGAACTTGTACACCAAATAGCAGATTAATATAAAAAACATTTTTTCCATTTATAAATAAGATTTCTTAAAATAAAAACAATTAAAAAACAATCACTAGATACAAAAGAAAAGAATGCTTAAAATACATTGTGCTTTTTAATGTCATTACGCTTTTTCAAAACTACTAAATATAGAAAATGTTAATACCATTAATCTATATTTTAATTTTATATATATGCATTGTATATATTGTATATATTGTATGCATATATATATTTTGCATTTATATATGTATAATGCACTGCATATTTATCAAGCCTATCCTGATAAATAAGATTAAATTAGAAGCGGATTACTAAAAAGACAGGTCTGCTATAAAGTTCATTATATACAAATAAGAGCAATATCAGCACAACTAAAATCTACTGGATAATACTTATTCATTTCAAATTAAATAGTGCAGGAAAACTCATAGAATGAAACCTATACATTTAATCAAATTAAAAGGTAAAGTAACATATTAATAAAATCCAATGAATAGAATAAATTTGATCATAAATTCATAGAGCATATAGTTATTTAAAATAAAATACTTGTATAATCACAAAATTTAAAATATATGTATGAGTGCTGAACCACAAAATGTATGATCTTTTTATTGAATACTATATTTGGCACTGGTGCCATTTGGTGGTACTGGTTAATTTTTCTTTTGACAGTAGTAGGTTCTTGAGTAGTTTTCCACTGTGCAGATTGCTTGCTAGTTTCAGGATCATACAGGTATACCCAAGTTTCATCTCCAGTTAAATATTTCCCTGGTTATGATGACTGTTTCCATCCCGAAAACGAGCCATGGTCATTTGACACTACTGGACTCGCACTTGTTTATGTTCCACAGAAAGATTGTGCGCAACTTATTTTGCTGAAACCTTTCTGCCTGTTGTGAATTAATTCGAAGACACTGCCTTTTGTGATTCCAATGATTATAATTATGTTTTCCAATGTTATTCGACAATCTTCATTCATCAATTTGCCCACACTCTCTTCGATATCCCCACTTGCGGCAGACATGGTCATCTTCAATAGTCTTCATCTTCCAGGGACAATGGCGAAATTTATAAAACCATTTGTAAACACATGACCTTGATGGAGACAGTTCAGGAAGAGCAGCTTGCAATCGTTGTAAACTTTGCCGTGATGACAAATCACTTCTAAAGTCATAAAAATGTTATAGCTCTAAAATACTTATTTGTTAATCCCATGCTGCCTAAATTTCGGATTAAATGTACAAAAAGATATCTATCGATTTCAAAATTTGAAATAATAACTATATGACATAGGCATTCGACATTAATCTTCCAATAGTAAATAGACATGAAAAACAATTATATTTCAGTTATGTTTTCCTACCCAGTCCACGAAATTATTGACTCGTAGTATAAATAATAAAGGGTATTTTTAAACATAGAAATTGAATAATGTATGCTAACAAAAGTCAATAGGAAAGTTTGATTCTCTATTGCCGCCATTGCATTGTTTTTTTCTCATGCTTTATATTAGTTTTTGCTCAAGCAAAACTTAGGAAAAAAACGATTCTCAGTTAGTTACATTCTCAGTTTGACTTTGTGTAAATTGTGTAAATTGTGTAAAGTCTCAATTGTGACTTTGTGTAAATTGACTATGTAGTTAATTATAAATATAATAATACAAATAATTATGAAGACATAATTGTATGAAGATATCGAATAATTATGGCTTTAACCATTTATTGCACATTGCTTTATAAACAATCCTTTCCAAAATTAGATACGATAAGAGTATGAACATCTAAATCATAAACAACAAAGAGGTATTAGTGGTACAAAATGGTAGAGAATGTCTGTAAAGAGATTGAATATATCATAATTAGAAACAAACGTAAACATTAAATTCTTGAAAAATTTGATTTATATATTTAAACAGAGAAGTTTTAACAAATACATTTTTTTCAACATAAACAAACAAATTATATTTACTAATATTGTTTTAAAAGAAGAAGCTTTATGACAGGAATTCATTTATTGATATCAACTTATTTCATGGTTAAACAATATGCATAGTAACATTGAGTTAGGTAAGGAATACAAAATTACAATCACAACCTTTTTTTCTATACTTATATTATAATCGGTCGCTTATAAAGTTTATTGGCCTTAAATACAAATAGTACATTCCTCTTAAATAATTACAATAATATTAATACAATTATTCTACCTTATGCACAAAATAGAAGCTGCATTTATGCATAAATGGATTGAAAGTTCAACGTATGACATTAAGTGCACGCATTATACTAAAGCGATTAACAGTTTATTCTAAAAAACGATTACATATTTCATAAATTATTTTATGGTCTGTCTGAATTGAAATTTCCCTGGCGTTTTCGAAGATAATAAAAAAGTTTTAATTTTAGAGCGCATTAAGGACATTTTTTATAGTCAGACGCTGAAAATAACTCAATTCAATTCGCAATTTATTTTCAAGTTAAATGGCGTACTCTATATTCGGCCAACGTAGATTTTTCTTGACAGCTTCTTCTTCTTGTCCTGTCCTTCAACTCTTCTCTCATCCTTTTCTTGAGGTCATAACCGGGCAGGTTACGCAATCAGACTGCTCGACCCCTCCCATCCTCTGTCTGTTCGATCATCGACACTGTTGAGTCATTCCTTCCATCGTTTCCTCTTGACCTATCGCTCGCTCACCATCATTCGAAGCGAATGCCAGATAGACTATGAAATAGTTAGTCTATGTATATCTTGTCCGCAGTTATCATAGTTTTCCTTAACTACTGTCCATCCACAAACGCATTTCAAACCAAACCAGAAATGAAACTAGCTCCATTGTTTAAAACTCAGTTATAGAAATATAACGTTTTTTGCAATAACATTTCTTTTTAAATTGGGTTTCTACTGCATTCAAAAATACACGTTGGAATACATTTAACAATACCAAAAATAATTCAATGTAATCCTATTATCAGTACCTAATCTAGAAATCGCATTAACCTTAATCGCATTAAGGCAAAATAGAGAATTCACAGAACAATAGTAAACCTTGGGAAAAAACACGGTAGCCATGTTACATGTCGCACGAGGTAGGTATACTATTTTTAAACATACATATATCTCGTTTAATATCATCAAAAAGAAATAAAAATAGAAATTAAGAGAACTATGAAAAGTCAGTTTCTTACGCCTGATAATTTATAACAAAATGTATTGTTCAGAATGTTGATGAAACAGAAAAATAAGTTTTTTGGGAAAAATTTATTTACAAGAAACATAGCCTATTTTATATGTTTTATTAAGTGTTAAATTTTAAATATAATACACGTTTATTCTTAATATCAGCTATCTCATAACAAAGTCAATGAAAACCGAATTAACAATAAGATTCGGATCGTATTTAAATATACTCAATCCCTTTGTGGTGTGTATATATTTAAATAAAAAGCATAAAACAAAGCTTCTTCTAAACCTTCAGTTTGTTAGCTATACTATAGTATAAATGAAGTAGCACACGTTACAAAACATCGACGAATTTACTATTTCTACTCGATTAATATATTACTGAAAGATAACGCGAAACAAAATATTAAAGCTTCATGATAAAGTCTTACGAAATCAGAAGACTATACATTTTATCTAAATAATTTGCCGAAATTAATCGTTTATTTAGCAGTATACTACTCATTTACTTGATAAGTAGCAGATTAGCTTAACGAATGCCCTCCCCATATCTAAATTTGTCAACAAATATAACTTTGGATGAATAAACACTAAAATAATATTAATAATAAAACAATATAAACTCAAACAGTAATAAGACAAAAAAATATATACATATTTCTTCCTTTACTAAATAACGATAAAAAAAGAGGGAAAGAAGGGAGAAAAAAAGCCAGTTATTAAATTGCGTTTCCGTCCGATGAGGAACACTCAATCAATCACGACACAGTGTCTTTTCTCTGACCCCGAAAACTTTCCCCGACGAAACCTCTAATTCCCCCAAATGAGATTGGAGACGATGACGCAATCGACCTACAGACAACCTCAAATATTCATTCTACTTTCAGGAGCTACCGTGCTTCAAAGCTATTCATTTATACTGCAGAATGAGCGGCACCTGTATGTATATCAGCAGTGCTAGCGCAGCTGTTGTGTCATTTAACCCTGTTGTTCAGCTGATACACATCCAGTGGAGTAATAATTATAATTATTTATTTCTACGAGGCAAAGGATTCATAAGCCTCAGAGTTGGCTGGCTGGTGATTTCAGCATTTCTGTGGATTGAAGTCGGGTTGAAGGAGAGTTCACCGTGAAAAGAACTTTTAATCGTCCAGACACGCATGAAGAGCAACGTTTACCGTATTAACAATGCGAGAAATCGGGAGCAGGTGAAATTAGAAATACGCCAGCTCTTTCACTGCAAAAGCCACCCAAAACTCACCAATTATTGCGTAACTTATCAGTCCCAGTGTTTTGTTAAACTGTAAAAACTAAGAGGCAGCTTCAATTCCTGTCTCCTATAAAACATTATATATAAAACGTAAATCAGAATTATTATGTAAGAGTAATTATAAACAGCAATCAAACACACCAAGAGATTTTGACACTTCAAATCATTAATTAATTAAAAATCTATTGTCAAGTAAGACAAGTAAGTGTAAAAACTTTCAGTTATGGGAGTCAACAGCGCAGGGGTGTTTAGTATCGAATAAAAAACCTCAAATTTAAACAGCTTAGTCCATTAAATCATCCTGAAGTGTTTGTGAATATATTATCATCCGTTGCTAAAACGCCTTATTTTCTTTCAGTTAAATTAAAATAATAAAATTGACACTTTTCTTAAATGTCGTTGTTTTACCAATAATAAAAACAACCAATGTTGTTTTACCAATAATAAAAACAACCAATGTTGTTTTAAAAGTAATAATAACAGCACGTCCCACTTTCTCATTACAGAGAAAAACAAATAAATAGAAAAATATATAATTTCAGTCAAAAAAGAGACAAAAGAGCAGATGAAAGGTCTTAAATTTCATTAGTTAACTGATGAAAGGTCAGCCTGACTACAAGAAAAAAGAAATGTTATAAAACTAAAAAAATGTCACGATAATAAATAATATAGGACAGAAATGTGTACCGGGTACCAGATAGATTAAATTACGTTAACGTATTCACACTCAACTAGTATTGTTCAGCTTAGGTATATTACAGATACCCATTCTACACAATATGAAACGAGTAATATTTATCACACCACCATAGCTGCGAGTGTCACCTAGGAGGAAAGAGGAAAGGTTAGCAAGAGTGGAGATGTCGATTATAACATGGTGGAATTTCACCTTTGAAAAATCCTGCCTGTATCTCTTTCTTTAAGTGCGTTTGCGTACGAAATATAATTATTATATGTGTAAATCATAATATAGTGTGTACTTTAATTAAGTGTTTACTGTTGAATCCCCGCTTCTACCAGAGGAGTGGTATGAAACCAAAAATAGTACCGCAGAGAAAAACAATATTCTCATAACGTCATGAAAATTATTACAATATTATAATAAATAAATTAAGCTTAAAACACAAAAATACTATGCCATGTACCTACTCCCTCACTGACTTAAAAGCTGGTTAAAGGAATCATTTACTCGAAGTCAAATAACTGCACTAAAGATGACTATGTACATAATTAACTAATGGCATTTTGCATAGGGGAGGGGGAGATTTAAAATTGTTTACGCTCAAGGCTTTTAATACTATTGAAGTTTTTAACAAAATGAAGCAATTTAAATAATAACATTTATTATTTTGAAATTTATAATCTGGATAATTAAAAATTCTCGTCCATGGTAAAATGAGGCTCATTATTAGCTTCACAAAAATGAAGTTTTTAGAATATTATGTATAATATTATAAATATAGTATATTATGTATTATTATTATTATAAAAGCCATATTTAGTATACATAGCCAATTTCGCGTATATTTTTAGCACAAATTTATAGAATTAATAGAAAATACACATGAGCGAAATTGGAGGATACGAGCTAGCGACACCCTAAAAATTTTATTAAGAATAACATTTATTGAAATAGAAAGGATATGATTAAAAAGCATCCATATTTAAGTCACATGGTGATGCTTTAACATATTATCCAACGTAAATAGTTTCATTTAAAATAACGAAACACAATAAACTGGATTAATTTCAGATAGGCGTCAATAATACGGCGGTCAAATGCCTAACTACTGGTCAGTTCTCCTAGCTCAACGAATCAAAATAGAACTAACCTTAAGACAGAGATCACGTGACCTCTCCCAGACACCAGTAGCAAGATCTCGGCTTGTCAATTCCTCCTTGAGTTTATCGAAGATGTAGAGGAGATAGTGTGTGTCTGTGCGCGCGTAGGTGATCAATTCCTGGGGCAGAGGTCTGCAGATCAGGAAAGAACAGATTGTATTGATTTAATGGTTTTCGACAAATTAGCCACAGATTTCTTTCTGCTACATTTTAAAACATCATAATTGAAAGAAAGAAAGAATAAAACATAAATGAAGAGATCTTTGTCTGTAGCAAAACCATTTTATCATATTAACTCAGACTAAATTGATAATTTAGCTATTAAAAAGTGGTGCATAAGATATTGGAAATAATAAAGCTTATTTAAAATATGTTGCAATAAAAGTATAAATTCATAAAACAGACAATTTTATCCATATTCATTTCTAAAGTATTACTTTTGAGTTATCAAAAGGAGTAAAATTGTATAATATGAACTATTAAAAATAGAAGTACTAAAATAATAAAATAATTTAAAGTTAATTTGTTCGTGGGATTTATTACTAACATTAAGTAGCATAATTAACATGAGATCTGCGGTATGAAATCAAGTCCATTAGAAACAAGTTTATGAGGGACTCCTTCATTTTATAATCAAATAAAGAAGGCCCATCCCTCCCTGTCTGCGCACTATGTATATAGAAACAGCTCAATTAAAGGTCACTGTGAACAAGCTGCTAATGTACAAACTACGACAAGACGTGATCGCAGTGAATATAGCACAGACATGAGAGAATATGTGTAGTAGAATTAATTGACACTACAGATAGAAGAAGCAGGTATAAAGTCAGCAAGCTTCAGGGTCTATAACAAGGTACAGATAATATAGTACATTTATTAATATCGAGTGTAAGAGAGAGAGAGAGACCATAAAAAGTCAAGTCACGTCGTTTGGTTCAGCATTCAGACCAGTCTAAACTGAAAGTGAACCTGACAGACATGCAGCACAGAGTACTATTTTGTGAAACTGTTCGCCCCAAGATCTTGACCTTCAAGCCACCTTTACACCAACGCCCCCCCCCCTCTCGATCTATCTCGTGTAGGGGGGGGGGGCTTGTTGCTTATTTAAAAGTACATCTGCAACCTTAAATGCTGACACTATCACTTTTAATGTAAATATTAAATCGATTATTTATTTTATTTTTAAAATAAAAGCATAAACAGTGCCCAAGAAGAATAATGACGTTTTGTGGTGGTCATTCTATTTGCTAAATGATAACCTTACGAGAGTAATATTAGTATATTGTAAATACATCGTTAAAGTAAACAAACATGCAGTAATGAGAAGAATATTTACTATGTCAATCCCTTCTTAGTAATGATTCAGTATTCGCAAGGGTTTATAATAATAAATAAAATATAGTTATCAGTATAAAGATAATGCTAATTTAAGAAAAGTACTTAATTCAACATGATTTACACTGAAAACCACTATAGAGTATTATCACTAAATTAATTATTTATCAAGAATTATCTCTTTTCCCAGCTTTGATTTTCCAGTAAAATAAATTATATCTATTTCAATCAATAAAAAGAAAATTTGTAATAGACTGATAAATTTAACTTGAATAACCTTTTAGAATGGATATTTACAAGACCATTTATTACTAATACGCAAACTTCAATGAATTCTATTTTTAAAGTGGCATTTAATTTGTTTTTATAATAGCGAGTTAAACAGATTATTATTATACATATATATTATATTTATATACAATACTTGAAGAAAATATTATATAATTTTAGGTAAACACTTCTACGCGAAAAATATCCTTTGCAATTAAAAAAATGAACAGATTAGAATGAAAATAAGGTACTAAATGAACGGAATAATAGTCGAGGCATGTGAGAATTTTATTAAAAGATCTTCAATACTCACTTATCGAAGCTATTTACAAACTGAGAGAACATAAGATGATGCAGTAAAGTTTAGCCCCTCTCAAGAGTCACTTAAATACAAAAGACAAAAACCATAACATTATCTTTATATAGAAAATTACTTATGTAGAACCAAGAGGAAGAGTTAACATTGTCATCTGAGCTACGGAGAAGATGTTCACCAGATTCTATTATCATAATAATCATGCACAGCACTATAAATGACACGATAGCAACGTTTGCATAGTGACTTTAATGTTCGCGTCAAAGAACGATCGATTGAATGAGCTTGATACAATGCTACTATAGTTGGAAAAACTTGTGATGTAGTGTAATAATTACCGACATGATTAATAAAATAATATTATATTGTACAACTTTAAAGATTCTTTTTGTGTCTATTAATTAACACTAACAGCGACGCGACGTTGACAAAAACTTCTGCAGCATAAAAACATGTACATTAAACCACAGATATGTGTTTCACCTTATAAACAAGTTATATTTTATAATATTGCACAAAAACACGTATTTCCCAAACTTGTAATCTAAATCAATACCAAGGGATGTTTAGCCACGTCACAAAGTATCCCTTTAATGACTCAGATCACCTGAGTTACCAATTAATCGGCTGACTAAAAAAAATTGTTATTAATTAAGTCTAGAAAGTCTTTCTTGCCAATCGACCGAGCTCCAATGGGCAAGTGGTTATAAAATTCGCACTGTACTCGTGAGTACCCCGGTTCGACACTCTGCATATCACCGATGAGCTCCATAAAGAGCGAAATGCGTCTGGCAATTAGGTATGCGGTGATTGACAAAATGATTTAATTATTGTATTTTAAAATTATATAATTTTTACTTTACTTAATTAATTAATGTAGTATTGGTATTATTATTAATAATATTATTACCTATAGCAGTAATATGGTCAGCAAAAAATAAGGTTAATTAATAATAATATTATATTGCCTTTCTATGTTTATAGTGATTAATTTCTACGGTATCCATATAATATATGGAAAGTCAATACAACACTATATTATATCAAAGCTACCTATATTACATACGAGGCACCTCGATATTTTGCAAACCATGATAAGTATAATTATATGTACAAACTATTTAGTCGTGATACTAATAAGTAATAAAAAGGTTTCTCTGCAAAATGTGACAATAATAAAATCGTTAGTTTTGTTTGCAAAAACAAGTTATAAATAGAAATTCGACAATAACAATATGAGAAATCTTGCATACATGGAGTGAAATATTCATTAATTTCTTCATGATAAGGGACAAGTTTTCTCTCATTTACTAAATTATTATGATGCAGTAGATATTTAAAAAATTTACAATATTATTTATAGTTTCAAAACACCAAAAAGAGAAAACACCCATAACAAAAGAAGAAAGGTTATCATTAATAGCCCATTTTGTGTTGTATTCGCAAAAACTTTGTATTATATTGATTCAAAAATCCTCCTAAAAATAATAAGTTTCCCGGCTGTTTAACTATAGTTTAAAACAATGATAATAAATAATTTAATGTGTCTTTTAGAGAAATGTTCATGAGTCATGTAACACAAGCGTCAATTTAAGCCATATTTAGAACTACTCAATTTAAAAAGGGTTTTTGTAACATATAACTGTCATACTATAGGATTCGTTTAAGGAGAATGCCTCAGCCCGACTAAAATTATACACTACATACACATACTGCCGGGTACACTTTAAAATGTCTATAAGCGGGAAAGGGGCGTTCGTTCTATGTCTTCTCAAAAAAGGTAATTCAATGATGAAACACGCCCAAGCAATAAATAAATACAGCTGTCATAGCGAGGCCTCCTTAACCGAGAATACAAAACACAGATCATGCATCTGGAATATTACATCTTATCTAAATACGATTTCTTCGATTCTCGTTTCACCTTAATTCTGCAAAAAGAGACATCTGATGATTTAAAAAAATTATGAACAAAATATTGACAAAATTGAGGCAGCTTGCCGAGACTATAAAAGTACACGATATTTATCGAGGCAGTACTTTGTGTTAAATTATAATGTTATTATGTGGCATATAGGTAATGAATGGATATTTATCAAAACATAAAACCTTCATTTATTTATTACATTTAGTATTTAGCTCTAATACTACTGAATTGAATCGATGGTGAAGGCAAAGGACAAAATCGATAATGTCTAGACAATGATAAAAACTATCGAACATTAAACTTATCAATATGCGCACATTATGATAATTATTGTTTTTTCTATATAATATAAACAGAGCGGAGTAATTATAATACACAACATAGCTTAAACTTACAGACATAATAATATTGTGTACTGGTTAAATAGATTCAGCTGCACAGCAGAATGCAATAAACTAAATATATAACAATGGACAGATATCATTCAACATGGATGGTTGATAATAAATTTAATGGCGTCATGAGTCGCCTATAACAATACATTAATTGTGTATTAAGTAGTATATTAAGTAGTTAAGACCATATTAGCAAACAATGGAATTGTGTATGGATATAGTAAAATCTACTTCCTATGCCGTCTGTATCGATATTTGAATTTGCGTTGCTAACGGATCTACTTCATACAATCTATTTACTTTATTTACACTATCTGAGTATCAAGATATAAAGTAAAGATGGCAAAACGAAAATTTAATGCTGTGTGTTCATCAAATATTATTAATTTATTACAAAATAAAACAGCAAAATCTACTAACTACAACACGAAAATTTAATGCATTAAGCATACTTACTCAATACCACTGTATTGATTATACCACTGTATTCACTACAACTTGATATTTTAACGACATCTAAAACGGACCTCAACGAAATGTTGTCAAAATTTTATGTAGCTACCAGGAAACTGAATGGCGATAATTTTAAATATCACAGTCTCCAGCAAATGAGATACGCTTTAAATCGTCACTTCAGAGATATGCAAAAATTGATATAATACATGACCCTGAATCCCGAAGCAGCGGTACTGTGTTTCATTGTCTTTCGAAGACATTGAAAAGGGATGGATTAGGATCCACAAAACACCATGATTATGTTACGAAAGACGACCTCTCCAAAATTCTTGTGAATTCTTATTATTAAATCACTTAATGTCTGCATCAGCCCAACAAAGTACCAACCTACTTCAGTTGCAAACTTTATTATGTACAACTAGATAATATGAAAAAGATCGTTTAAAGTCACGTAAACAAATCGTTGAAAAGAGTGTAACGATCCAAAGTCACTTAGTAGTTTATAAAGCCAATTTAAGAAATTTGAATATTATATTCTTATTATTTTCTTCAGACTTATCGATTAAATAATGATAAAATATTGATAATAATTATAGAAACAACAAAGGTTGAATTTTTCCCAACATGAAATTGAAACTCTCAATTTATCTTTTTTGTTATTTAGAATTTAAAAATGCAAAACTATAAAGTCGATGATGTTGTCAAACGCACAACACATTATATTATATAAAATGCAGAAATAAAAAAAGCACAAAGTATTTTGTTTAATGTCGTAAAAATAACATGCATGGAAAAACGAGGCTGCTAGTTTGAAATATACCTACTATACAATACTAAATGAAGAGAAAGAAACTAGTAGGGGGGTTCGAAATTCAGTCACGTGAAAATAAATAATATAATTCTAAACCCTTTTACGATAACCTTTTTTTTCATAGTTTATAGCTGATAATGTAAAAAGTTCATAATAAAACAACTTTGCAGGGTTTTTCTTCAATAAGCATGATTTAATAATAATTTTAAAGTCAAAATTATTCATTTTAGTACTTAACTAAAAACATAAATAAAAGAACTAAGAAAATTTAAGACTATAATCATGAACAGAGTAGAATAAAATACTTGAATAATATTATAGTTTCACATTATATTAATTCTCATATTATTAAAAGCATGGACAGAATCAATAAAGGTATATCTTTTAACAACGGATACCTCAATTATTCAAGAATAAGTCCGATACTATTAGCACTATCTTGCTTAAATACACAATAATAATAATAAGTAGTAATCCTTTTAAAATACCGAATAATTTTTTAATATTTCTTTGTTATGTGTAAGAGTATTAGACAAAAAAATATGCAGTTAAAAAATAAAATTTCAAAATCACATGAATTTAATATTATTTTGTTGAGATGCAAAAATATATTATCAAAACATTAACTTGTCCACACAACCGGAATATGCTGATGAATAGCTCTATACGAGAGCTTAGGAAGTAGCAAAAACAGAAACTAATGCTAATAGAAAGATGGCATGGAGAAGGGTGGGGAGAGGTACATGTACATATACTGCACTTTACAACATTTATAACCGACAGTGAAGTTGAGAATTGTTGTTGACTGCTATAGGTTCAATGCCCTGCGGATTGCGAACGAGATAATAATGTGAAAAGAGGATGAGGAATATATATATATTATGTATCATTTAAATGGGGATGGAAAATCACCTTCAACAACGCGTTATATGTATCGTACATGTCGGAGTGAGTAGCTAATGAAGAAAAAATAAGAACTGACATTAAAAGATTGGGTAAATTAGGTACATGTAAACAAATGTACATTATTAAATATAAATAGGTATATAGACTCATAACAACTTAACAACTATTAGAGCATTTTGGGATATTCATGGAGCCTACTTTGACCACAATATTATTTTTTAATAACACAGAGACATCATATTTTTCATAAGAACTTCAATGCAAAACAATTTTTGGATAAAAACGAGTATGAATTAAAAGAGTAAAGTTAAATTATAGAACAATCAAGAATTTGGCACGTTGAAACAGTTTTTAGAACATTTTATTAATATTAAAATATAAAGTATAGCCAACATTTAAATTAATTAAAGTGAATTATCATAATCTTCAAAGAAAACCTAATCCGGAAATAATTTTACACAAACAATTTCAAGACAATTTATGATAATCTTTATTTTAATCCTATCATCATTTCCGTCGAGGGAAGGACTTACCAAAATATTCCCCAAAACAATTAACTTACTTTACTCCCGCGTTTATATAAATATGGCTTATATTAATTATCTTCTCTAAATAAGCTTGTAAGACAAGTGTTAAGTATGGTTTATAACCAGGAAAATGATAAGCTGCATAGTTTATTTTTCGAAACATTAGTATACTTTATTGACAAAGGAAGTATTATTTTTTTATATTGTATTATTCAGCAAATAATAATGTATCATTAAAGATGATTTGTAAAAGCTTTTGGTAAAATAATGATTTCCATTTTAAAAATGTTAACAAGACATGACCCTAATATTATTATATTATAGCATGTCGATTGTTTTGATGGCGCCAAGGTTATAGCTGATAAAACCAAGTTATGATACCACATGTCAAGTAATATCCTGTAGTACACTTTCTTTGTGGATAAAAAATATCATAATTCTCATTCGCTACACTCCGGCTAACACGTGCCTGGAAATACACGTTAAAAAATAAAAATGACGCAAAAAAAATAAACGCGTACATATAAATAAAGTACCAATTGAAAAACCAACAAGTGAAAATAAAGGCGACATATTGCGATGGGATTAAAGGAACTTTTATGGGAACAATGTGGATGTTCCAATATATACCTACCCCCCCCCCAAAAAAAAATTGATATCGAATTCATTATAAGACAACATGTCCCTCCAAAGTTATGCCTAAAATGTCGCTACACCTATAAAATTGCCATGTGTCCCTATTATAGGCTCTCTACACAAAGTTGTTTTATTCTCTTTTTACACATTTAAAAAGCGAGCAGTCGAGATAAAGAATACAGCACCATTAATGGTGAAACGATATAAACTATGCAACTCCACTACGGCACCTCTTTACCCCCAGAAAAGCTCCTTTGAAGGTATAGACTAGGGTAAAAATCAAGTACACACTTAGTAATTAAATGCAAACTACAAGAAACGCTACCGAAACCACCGACGGCACTTAGAGTAACAAAGAATAGCAATTTTATATTATTTGGAAGACCAGAGCAACATAGTAAAATATACCGGCCCACTAAAATACATACCTAATATAATTAGTTAGAAGTCACATTGTGCCTAGCCCCCGATATCCACTAACAAACTATATAGAAGAACGATATGCACTGGGATAAACTCCAGGCTGAAATTAGCTAAATTTCGTCAACAATAACAACAAAATAATATAATCAATACTGATAAATAAGGTTCTGAAACATCCAAAAGAGACCAATGACATCATTATATTTACCTTGTCTTGTGTTTTACCAAGGATATCTATATAGTAGACCTACAATAGGTCTACTATATAGATATCCATGGTTGTACTTATCAGATAACTATTCCCTATTTCTGAGAATTTTTATTTTACCGCCAAATGCATACGGTGACGTATGCTATTGATTAATCATATACAGCATAAAAACGCTACACACACAAAAAGAATTGTAGCAGACGAGCAAACTAGACGATGCTGCTCTTTGTCCGTGTACTTTATGGAATAAATTCCTCTACTCTTTTCCCCGATATAAAATGATAAAAACAATTTAAATATGCCTCTATAGCACTGACTTCTCACGTATTCTATCCTGGCCTATAAACTAGGGTAAAATTATGTGAAATTTTGTTTTTAGTACGGAGAATTGAGTGGGGGAAATGACTGCTGATTGAATTGCTGAACGACATGAACGGTACTTAGTAAACACCATGTATAATACACACGAATATAAGCATGGGATTCACAAAGGAGACAAACATGGATGTAATGAAACTAATTTACAGAAGCAGCTACAATAAATGTATATAACTTACATTAAAGTGAACTTCGTATTAATTGTGTAATCGTGATGGCAATTTTTTCCTTACTATTTTACAGTTGTGTAAAATTTGCAAATTAATTACAGTTAATTACGCTATTAATACAATTACCTACAGTAACTTACCTGGAATATTAACACACGTAAACGTAATGTATGCAGTATAGGTGACACTTAGGTTTCACCTATGCGTGAACTCTTGCTTATAAGGACGACATAACAATGTAACTATTTAAGAGTCTATATTGTAGTCTGTAACAATGAACAAAAACACGTCATACTAGGTGAGAAATTGTTATGTAATTCGTTTAGTAAACAACAGCATTAACAAGGTATCCATCAACTGCTCACACATTCGTACTTAGGTTATTAAGAGGATATAATAATCCCTGTTGCTGGTAAGCTGTGTAATTATACATAGTACAAGTGAGTATATAGTACACTGACAATCATACTGAGTGTTTCCTCAGTTGGTAATAGCACTAAAGGCAGTTACGTAATCAACGTGAACAGCAAGTTTTATGTTGCACAGAGCGAACCACAAACCTCTAATTAGTCCGAGAGAGATAATATATAGATATTATGAACTAGATTCTACACAAACAGAACAGAAAAATGTTCCTACCTTAATGAGTTCACACAGGGGTGAGGGACGTTTAGAAAAAGCAAAGTTCATACACAGGCCAATACTATTTATATAGGCACAAGATCGACTGTTTTTACGTTTTAATTACTTGTTATAGCATTGTGGCTTCCAGTTCATAATATATAATATTACAGACCTCATTGAATTGCACATTGCACTAATAATTATTTATTTATTCAGTATGCTTGCTGCAATGCAATCTAGGGCACGAAAATAATAGGAATAACAGACAAAATTCAAATTAGAAACTGGATAATATATTATATCACACCGAATAATAATTGAAATTTGATCTACTCAGCTAGAACTAAATATGTATGCAATTGTAAATTGTTTTTATAATGCGACAGAATATGGCTGCGACCGAGATTGTGAAACACACAACACAACACTAATAAGCAGCATGCTATTTACTGAAAGGTTGTCACCTGCCACCTTTATATAACAAGAAATAGACAGGCAAACAAACTGGTTTTCCTATTTTGCATCACGATGCTCCAGAGATTACATTTCTCTGCATGTTAAGTAATTCGTAGCAAGAAATGAAGATACTAAAATGTAGCCTTTATGATTTAAGCTAGAGAGAGTAATATAATATTTAAATTATCATGATTAATTTTCACACAAGAGACAAAACAAGAAACCTATATATATATTTTTTAAACTGATCTTCTAATGAACAGCAAATACAAGAAAGAATAAATAAGTCAGCAAACATTAGTATATTCCTCAATCAAGAAAGAAAACAGCTAACGCCCTGTGTGGGCTACGATTCCGGCATTATAATGACGTGTAAGGTCATAGCGATAGGTCGGTCATATTATAGGCAAAAGAATGCCATTTTATAATCATCACAAGGTTCAGTAAGCGCCGTCCCCCTTTTGTTGGTTAATTAAAACACACACAAACAGACGTTTAGTGTCTTATGCACTTAAGGCAAAGAAGAAGAAAGGAATAGTGTGTTTTCTCCGCCCCTTTTGATTAACAGAAAAGTATGATATCATTGTTTCTTGGTATGTTATAATATAGTCAACAATTCGGAAACAAACATGCAGAGAGAATGGTAGGAAAAACAGAAAAGCAGGGGATATGTTTGCATTGTATATAAGACCCTGTTTAACTCCATTTACCTTGAAAAATAGAGAAAGACTTATTCGGGCAAGTAAGGTAAGGTAAAGGTCGAATTCATTCGGTAACTAGCATACACAACACCAACTAAAAGACCATAATACAAGCGCAGTTTTGTCCTATACCTCCATGTGTGTGTATATGTGTGTGTTTGTGCTGCCTGCTTAGTTGTCGGCAAAGGTCGATCGTTCGTAAACTTTCGTTACATCACCCTTAGAATTATGAATCCTCAACTTATGGTATACATATACTACGCTGAGAAAAGCTAAAAAAAGTGCCGCAGCGAAGTTGTAAATCGGTTGGTCGACGAGCGAACAAACAAATAAACAGATTGATTCATTCGCCATACTTTTAAATTAAACTAAACAGAGTGTAATAACACTGTGAAATACTCAGGAGAGATAGAGAGAGAGAGAGAGATTGACCGAGTTTATAAAGATGTCACCATCGCGCATCACAAGGAAGAAAAGAGCGAAACTAGTGGGCGCAGATGAGGATTACTTTACTGTATCTCTTCGGGGTTCAACTTTCAATCATGGATAACATGTATAACATGGTGTACTGTATCCCTACTGTACTGAGCAACGGTCTCGATTTAAAACCAGTTTTTGACAAAATCAATGTTTGCGATTAAATCGTGCGAGAACAAAAAGGGTGTGTAGTGAGTACAAAAAAACAAAACATACATTTTGGGTCATACTACAGGACACAAGGCTCACAGAAAAGTAGTACATTCAAAGCATATAGTGAGTGTATAATTATTTGTCCTCTCGGGTCGGGTCAGTCTAGCAATAAAACTTGACCTGACTCTGATACTTTTTGTGCAACTCAAATACCATACAGCTGGCGATAGTGCAACAAACATTGTAGCATACTATGAAATACGAGCAGAAGACACATCTGCTACCAAGAATAGAAGACGAGCAGTCCTTGTTTTGTTCTCATTTGTACTTTTCTCTCCTCTCCACATAAAAGGTGACAAACTATACCGCCCTAACATCTCCACGACACGCTTCGAGCTTACGCATCTCTTCATTAATCGCCACTTTTATTGCCCAATTTCGTACCCAATATATAAAAAATTGTCAACACGACACAGTTCTCTGTCATCACCTTTCTACTCTTCCCCTACATCCCCTTAAATCACTTTCATCACGACACAGAAAGAGGGAGAGAATGACCGACCCCCCATGCAGGAAAACACTCAACTTCTAGTGTCCTTTTAGACAGACAAGGTCACTTACTCGACCCTGGTTGGGTTCATTTCCCAGGCAAAGGTCCATCAAAATAATGCATGTCTTTTCATGCAAAGAAATCCCTCGACATGTCAAAATCATTACTCGTCTAATATTAATCTTCTGCAAGAGGCAGTTACACACAGTGTTTAATAAGACAAAGCTCACATGTAAGCTTCCCTAGAACAAAGCGACTAAAGAGAACTACACATTAAGCAAACTAGTCGATTCGGTAGCCGTCTTGAAGTATAATGGAGAAGATGGTCATGAAACATGAACACGATACTGTCATTCAGGCAGGTTGAAGGGTATGTAGTGAGTGAGTCATTCGACAAAAGTATTCGAGAAATATGCAAAATAATAAGCCGTGGATTAAAAGGTAAAATATTAACTGAAAGAACGATTACAGCTACATTACGATGACTCATAAGTCACATTTTCGTGAAAGATTATTAAAAGTGAGACATCATCATGCCTTCAGGAATTATAAACAAAAATTGTGGGTTCCTTATTTAGCATGTCGAACTGAAGTGCGATGTTGACAAAAAGCCACTTACCATGCTCTCCCCATCATAATATAAACACATTTTATCAAAGTTTACTACTGCTTTATAATTTGTTCTAAGAAAGAGTCATTGCTGCATAAATATTAGTTACTTATGGAACGATTTTATTTAACGCTGAACATTTTAAAATTGTGACATTTACTTCCAAAACTTTTACTTAACAACAGATTAGAGATGGTACTTAACAAGATTATTAAAACAGCAATAATATTATTTTTTAAATTAATAAACATGCGAAACATATTCAAAGTCTCAACAACTTTTAATAGTATGAGAATAAAATTTACTTTATTTTAGTAAAAATACACATTAAAAATTGTATACTACTGAAGTATTTCAAGTAATATGGGATATTTATTAACATAACAAATTATTTGATATTTCAAATAATAATATTTCTGTCAAATTTTTAAACTTCATAATATCTAAATATCATCTCTATGATATCATGTCAACATATATGTAGAGAAACAAAAACATTTTTCTAGGACTAATGTAAATAACTTATAATGTGTATACAGTTTCCATTTTAAAGTGGGAAATTTGTAAACCATTGTAAACAAATATAAAATCAATCTTCACTTTCCATTTTCTCAAACTAATCAGTTCTTAACTCATAATTGAATCTTACTTTATAACATTTAAAACGTTTTAAATTCCTGATATTTTCAGTAAAAAAGTAAACATAATAGATAATTTCAAATAAATAAGATTCGTTTACTGTTTTTATAAAATGCTGAATCATTTTGCCTTTCACAAATATTGTACGTCTTGCGAAATAACTGAACAACTTAAAGTACTAATAAAATAAAACAGTACTTATTAATTTGTAGTTAACAGAAAATAATGATAGTAAATTCTTTCAAGTTAATACTAAAACTTATGCATTTGTAAGCCTATTCTAATTCTTGACGAATATAATACCACGGGTAAACTTGAAGAGTACCCCTTAACGAAATTTCAGAAAAACGTTGAAAAAAATCGACGATCTCACCGAATTCTCCAATCAGCCAATTGAAACTCTTTATTAGGTGTTACTTGACAGTACGTCTGGAGCAGATGCGACAGTGAATAACGACCGAGCTGAAGGGCACGAGCGGCAAAGAAGGTATCAAAGAGCTGGACCATGTAGACACCAAAGTCCCGCTGGAGCCACATGACGTCCGATTCGGCACCATGGAGAACCTGCGCACAATTAGCGTATTAAAAGTTAATAGCGTATATAGTATTGATGATTTTGTAAGTTAAGTTTGTTTTAATTAAAGTTAATTTTCTTGTATTGTAATTTTATGTAACACTATTACCAATGTAATTAACATTAGTGCACATTAGCCGTCGAGAAGAAATTAGGATTTTTCGAAAAACGTTTGAATATTTCACAGATTAATTAATAATTTAATAAATAAACTATATATATATATATATTATAAAACTATAATTATTTATAGAAAGCTTTGCAAAAGGCTTCCTTTACTTTCCTCAACAAATAAAAGTAGCAGACAAAACTAGAAAAAGTGAAAGATGGAAGGACGGGGAACAGGGCTTCTGCTGAACACAGTACGATCGTCATTAATTCGGTTGGAAAGACGTGAAGGCTTAGCAGTAAAGAAAATAAAGTATTGTACATAATAGTATGAAAAACAGAAAAGCAGGGATACTTATTTTGAAAAAAGAAAAAAGTCTATACAAAAAAGAAGA
Organism: Invenusta paracnida; assembly: GCA_036023295.1. NCBI lineage: Eukaryota > Metazoa > Platyhelminthes > Proseriata > Coelogynoporidae > Invenusta > Invenusta paracnida. The sequence continues at coordinate 13,852 of JAYRBW010076471.1, read as the reverse complement.
TTATTTCGACTTGATTAAAACCATTCTTGCCATTTTTACCCAGATCATGTCGACAGACTTAGAAGGAGACTTAGTAAGAATATAATTAAAACATGAAATAGACAGAATTAAAATAATATCTACCCAGATAAAATGAGACAATATTCACTTCACGAAGCTGACGAAGTACAAAAAAGTGGAGGTAGACTAGTTTTCCTTGCTGTCTTAGTTTTTACATTAAAAATAAGTTATTAAAGTCATTCTAGAGTACTTCATTTAGGCGTGTCTCATTTGCCTCGTTAAGTTTTCCACAGAAGCAGGCATGTACATAGAATGACACTGTATCCCCCACCCACCGACGCTGTCTCCTTTACTTTGCGGCCTCTAAACTAACCAGACAAAACATTTATTCTCAAGAGGGAAATAACCATAGAAAGATGATTGCACAAGAGCCCATAATAACACTTTATTGTGCTGTTTTATTCGTAAACGATGCACCAAAAATAAAATAAAATAATCGTAATATTCAATTATTATTTTCATCAATACCGGTTTTCAACATTTATTCTGAATGCCATTTCATGTTGTGCCAGATAAAACAGTTTAATCGACCAAACTATTTTGTTTGATTTTGGCGCGAATTTTTTGTACATGTTTCCAATTTTGAAACTTATGGACTTTAAACTTTTAAAAACATACTACAGGCTCCAAAGAAGATACTATATTACCTATATAAATTTAAAAAAATAATATTCTTATTAGAATTTGAATAGAAACAGGTACAATACTGACATTTATGAATCACTATAAATGTACAATTTGCAACCTGTGGTTTTAAATTTTGTTATAATTTATAGTTATATATTGGAAGAAATTGTTTCAATTAGCTAACACTAAAGTAAAGAACCTTGACAATGGTAGGATCCGTGAAGACTGAATTAAGATGATGAAGATCGTCTCGAAGGGCCAGGGCGTCAACAATGTAGTCCTTGGAGCGCGTAGATATTTGTAGGAGGCAGGTCAGGCCCAGGAAAGAGCGGTACGAGTGGTGCTGAATGAGGAGATCAATAAACAATCAATCAATAAAAGGTTGTTATGTAACCTAAGAGTTTATAAAGGAATAATGAAAGGTGTGTCCTAGACTGTTAGACCTTTTAATTCAAAGACCATTCATTAGACTAATTTGTTAGTAGCATTGAAATATTAATATTCAGGAAGCCCCCCCCCGACTGACTAAAAAAACAACAACCGAAGAGGAAATTTTCTTGTGTTATAAAATAGGACACGGCGTCATAGGCCCGTGGTTTCTATTCTGTTTAAAGTTCTACGACAGGAACAAATTGACAATTAAAAAAAACAAAAACAATTCAGTGCTATCACTCCCATTCCAGAAAAAAATGCAGCAGATAAAAAGTGATACATTCGTAAAGTATTAAAATAAAAACGTGCATTTTTACTGGACACACTAAAATACTATAATAATAATATGTAATTATTTAATACTTTTGGAAGTAAAACAAAACTGAAGAATAAAACAGATAAATATGTGAATAAAATAAATGATGTACATAGTAAAAAGTGAAATTCTGTATGACTTTTGAATGCATTTTGTACGATCCTGGAAAATATAATTATACAGTAGTTAGTGAAAAATTTGCTTTTTTAATAAATGGTATAAGAAGTATATACATTACTTAGTTTTACTAAAATTATACGGTACTTTTAAATAAAATTATACTAATTTCAATTCCCTGACTTTCCATGAAATTTCCAGAAATATTTCTCAATTCACTGACACTTTGCTTAATTTCTAAATTCCTTGACCCGTGGGAACCCTATAAAAGGAAGGCTTGGTTTTAATTTCTTTATTGTCGTAAGTAGCTTTCACAGCTCACATTTACCAATTATTGTCCAACATTCACAAATGGGCCTTAAAAACAGCTACAATCAGAAAAAACGCAGGCAATTAGAAAAGCGCTAGCAATTAAACAGGCAAAAGAAAAAAAAGCAGCTGCGTAAAAAACGTATGGAGTGGCAGCACTGCATAATTTAATGAATATCTGTAGCTCAAATACACGAAATAATTATACGATTTACTGGTCATTTCCCCACGAAAATAAGATCACCATTTAAAAAAAAACCGGGCATTTATTGCATTTTAAAACTAAATTAATCAAGGGTTTCGTTTCGAATGTTTAGGCAGCTTTTTGTATCAGTATTAAATATAAAATTAATGATATTTAGTTCGTGGAACAAGGTCATTTAAGATTTCACAACTTATACTGTTAAAATAAAATTAGCTGGACGTGTACATCTTTATATTATTTTTAAATGAATAACTAAATTGGTTACTTCTGTCATTTTTAAAATAATTATTAATAAATTGTATCACTTCATAAATTCAAACATCAAAAATAACTCAACAAAAATAGTAACAAAACTGTCTTAAAAGACGTATGACCAGTTTTCCGTACAACGAAAAGAAAATGAATCCAAAAATGGGTTTGCAATGTTACCCAACTGTGCAGGCATAAAAAATAACTATGTAGAACCAAAGAAGTCGATTTCCAGAGAATCCAAAAATGAAGCCAACAGTAAATGAAACAATCTTTTTCAGTGTCAAACATGTCAAAGAAAGAAAGGCATCGAATGTCAGAGCGACATCGAAAGACAAAAATAGGTAACTCTTCCTAAAATTAGAATAGTTAGTTGTGTGATTATACATTATAATAAGTAAATACGTAAATCAGACCATCAAGATGTCAAAAATGCTACTCATTGGCAACAGGATTGCCCCGGATCAAAACCAAAGGTAAATAGAATAAGGACCTTTTCATCTTATTTGTTAGCAACTAAAAGTAATAGCGTCCAATAACAATGCCAAACATATATTACGAGTTTTGAAACTGAAGTAGCGCCTATAAGCAGTAGGAAGTTAATAAAAAGGATCCAAGGTATATAAGGTAAATAACTCTTCTTTTGGATAGTTATTTATTTAGTTAATTATTTCGAAGCTACTGATAACACGCAGAAAGTTGGGAATTAGTATTGTATGTAAATCAATACAGGACTCCAGCTACACTATTTAGAAAAGCATAGTAAAAGTTCGATAAATTGAAATTACAAAGCAGTAGGACATTATACCTATCGGAAAGCAGAATTAGCGTTAATTACATCTTTCCAGTTGCAATTATTAATATTATTTTGTCGTAAAGTATATACTATACATGACTATAATATTACTAAAGACTGAACTAGCCACCGAAATTGCCTTATCTTCAGTCAAAACCAAAATGCTTAACAGATCAATATCTAGATTGTAAGCGATACGCCTCGCCCACGGCAGCTTTATACGAAGTGTTGAAAATACAGAAATAATGCATTCTACCCAAAAAACACGTTTCTGTTATTTTGACATCGAAAGTCGTTTCTTAAAATCTCTCCAGAGAACCAATATATTATGGTGAGTTCGAGGCGTCCAGTCAACGCAATGTACTAAAATAGCTCTTTTGTTTAAATGTTACCGAAAGTGGCTGGCAGTAGAAGACCAGGCTAAATACGCAATCCAATGCTAAGGTATAATTTCGATAAAACACAATCACAATAAAACTTACACAATCAAATGTTAAACGAAAACAACAGTCAACTGACCACATGTTAATGCAAACATTATTCGAGGAAGATTCGTAATATCGAAGGCTGCTATATATAAATGACACGATTTATGTTGCGCAATTTTTTCTTTATTAGAACGGATGTAAATATGCAACAGATTTTCCCCAAGAAGACAAACTGGAAACTTATTACATAAATAAACCCAATTACTCGAAGAAAGTGAACAAGACGACAAGAAATAATGGAATAGAATAAAACTATCCCGCCAATTAATTCTCAAAATAGAACAAGAAGTTTGTTATAACATACATTCTTGAACATATTAATCGAAAGCTAATATTTTAAAGCCAAAGTTAGTTATAAATATCTTAATATTTCCTATAAAGAGACTTTCAGAACAGGAAAAACGATGTCATCGTTAACTCGTCTCAAAATGGAAACATAAAATTGCCCATCAAAAAATAAATAATTACTAGTCAGGAAACAAGGTGATAATATGTGACGGTGCATGACATTATACAGTCAACAGTATTATTGAAACATGAAATTTAATACGTCCAAACATAAACAAAACATACATAATATGAAATAATAGACGGATTTCCTGAATGCTTTAAAAACATTTATTACCCTTTATTAATTTCCCATTTCACACATAATCTTTAATATTTGGGAAATTGATTTTTAAGAAATTCGGAAGTCAGTCTTTTCGAGATGATTTTTAATTCATTATCACACGAAGCAAAAGAAAGTGATCAAACAATCCTTATAATAGACGAGAATCAGTATAAAGTTGAAATCTGATTTAAAAACATGCCAGTTACAATCTTGGCTTTTTCTACCATATTGGATTATACATCGCACGCCATACAAGTTGCAGCACTATATAGAGTACAGCTAAATACAGCGATAAATATGCCTGTTTTAGCTGTAAATAACATGACACCAAAAAGAGAGCGAGTGTTTCATTGGTTCCAAATGTTGCATAATTAATAAAGTATTTGTATGCAGTCAATTTAAATTCAATTTACTTAATATACTGCGTGCTTAACTAGTTTGGTCTCACAATAACAATATCCAGCTTTGAATATCAAATTGATAAATTAATAGCTCGCTTACAATTAGTGAAATGGTTGCATTATTAACCATTTAGTGAATGTAGATTGCCTAAATAAATAAACCAAATCTTACAACCATGGAGATAATGAAATATCAGCTATCGTTGGTATAAAAATAAAGTAGTAACAGAATAACAGGAAAAACCACAATACCCTCAAAAGATCGAAATTCATTAATGCAATGAAGTAAAAACAGATTTTTCAGTGAGATAGCGAAAAATTAATGTATTAATAAATATTACATATTATATGTATACTCCATCACTCTTAGTAAGTATCGTGGCTGCCAATAAACCTATATCTAAAGTGTAACGAAGAAAGACAACCTTAATATTTTCATAGATAATTAAAAAACATGTAAATAAATAACATTTCAGACATAGCCACTAAAGCAAAATTTACTTTAAACTGGAATATGCTTTTAAAGTTAAAGAAGGTCACCTCGAGATCAACAGCTATTTCAGGCTGCTGAGACAGATCCGTGAGCATGATTTCCAGATGTGCTCGTGTAGACACCATCACAAGCGGGGTGTCTTCCAAAGAGGCAGGGAATGTGGCGGGGGTGTCTGAGGATGCTGGCTTCATCATCAACTCACAGGGTGATAGATTCTGTAACTCGTACTGGTAGGGGTGAGCTTGTCTTTGGAGAGGATAAATGAATCGAAGCATGTACGGTTATTATAAAACTACAATGAATTAGTATGATAAAGTAATATAAATTTAACTAATTTAAATAAATATTCATATTTTAAGCTATAACACAGTATACTACTTAATTATAAAAAGCAGTACACTATTTAAATAAATAATTCTTTTTAAATTTATATTAAATATGGATGTACATTCATATTTATTTAAAATTAATTTGTCAGTTATAAAAATGTCATATTTGCACACACTTACCTTCCAAAGTCCAATTCCTCCTCATCATATGAGACGTCCATCTGCATGGAATCTGCAAATAGAAAAAAATTTCTTAAAAAAAACACCGAATGTAAATAGTATATATTTATTTAATATGTGTATGAAATCAAATTTACCGAGAAACGTTCCATTTCACTCGTAAAGCAGGATACTACTAATACACAGTATATATAGATATTATTTAAAGAACAATAAACGGATTCTTTGAACAAATTCAAATAGTAAAAACTAATGTTAGAAAAAATTATAACAAAAACATGCTTTGTGTCATTACAACAGTATTAAAAAATCGTAAGATGGGTATACCGCCGTAAAACGCCATATCTACATTTTTGTCAAAATTGAGTTAGATACAGATTCTAGATCTTTATACCGTGACATAACATTTAAAAATAGTCTAAAATAAATTTCGGCATTAAATTGATTTTCATTACCAGGGTGGCCACGCTGATCAGCCCAAAAAAAGCAAGTATATTTTTTCATATTTTTTAATTGTTTTCTAACTATGTTATATATAGGTACCCATGTAACTCCAAATGCTCTAAAACATGATTTTAAGAAAAAAATGAAACTGGTCTATTAAATATAAGGCATATACAATTTTATTGCAATTTTTGAATTAAAAATAATAATAATGTTGATCCAAAATCCTGACATTCAAGCGTCCCGAAAAATCTGGTTGAATGACAACCCTGGAAATATTTTAATTTGATTAGCATGTCATTACAATAACATTTAATTACCATCCCAGTATGTAGGTAAGTGGAAATAAAACATGTATGTTCACACAAAATAGCAAGTGATCACTTCAGTTCATTTCATCTTCGGGACTTTGGCGATTCTGGAGGAAACAATCTTTCTTTTCATTTTTCTTACGTACAGCATAACTCGTTTTCAATGCAAAAATCTAATAACTTCTTTAATATTTGACTCGTACTACTTAAATTCACAACTTAGTAGTCAAACACAGGAATCATAATATATAATATTACATTAAATGACAGTCCTAACATAAGAAAACGAAACTATAATAATTAATCAGCTATTCATTTTACTAACATTACAGTTACAAAACTAACAGTTTATAATGCCTTACCAGCCTATGTTCTTACAGATTTCTGAAAAATGCATAACGCAGGAAAAATTCAAAATAACACTGATTATCTTTTGCCAGAATGAAAATAAAAATAATCACAGTTCAATTTAAGATATAATTATATGTAAAACATATTTCAGAACTATATTCTGTGAGATCTTTTCATATGATTTTTTAATTTATCTGTATAAAAAAATTGCCTACCATGACAAATTAAAGTACATTTTTTAAATCCAAGTACATCAGTGAATTTCAAGTACACGTGGCCACTCTGTAACACTTACTACTGTTTCATTTTTTAAAGTATCTGACTCTAAAATCCTCAACAATTGAACCGTTTAATTACTATATAGTCGAATTCGAGGAGGCAAATACAAATATTGATTGCCTGTGACAACAGTCATATCAATGAAAATTTCCCTGGGTACCAATGAGTTTATGTGTCCATGAACTGTGACTCCGGATGTTCCACAAGCTCAATCTACACCTCAGAATCCCTCTCAATATCAAAATTAAGAAAATATGTATGTGTGATTGAGACAATATATATATCACCCGCCATATTTTCAACAACTTTCATTGTTGAGACCACAATAATACTAGTTGTAGAGAGGACATAAAAATAAATACTTCTTCACCTCCACCTCTTCCTTCGAGTTACCAAGATGTTCTTCCTCCACATCTCCACTCTCTTGCCGTAAGCGTTACCGGGCAGCCGCTCAGAAACAAGAACGTGACAAAGACATTCATCGAAACGTCCTTGGTTGTTTCGGTAACTATATATAAATTCAAATGCAATAAACGAATTCAAAGTAGTCAGCGGCTTATTGGCAACATACTCCTGAAATGAGAAAACCGTGGAAAGAGACAGCCTCCCAAAGCATCATGTAGAGCGTTATGTTTAGAATATTGTTTAGAAAAAGGTAATCATGAACACACCAGGATATGTAAAATATTTTTCTGACAACTCGTCTCTTGGGTTTAAGAAAAACAATGACCGATCTAATCAGTCTGTATTCTTAAGTTTTGTTATTGAGAATGACATAGAGGACGAAAAATCAGCATTGACTAAAAATGTTCAACAGCCCCCTTTAGATTGCCGTAGCCAACATGCTCCTCCGAATAATGTTGATATGTCGATGGTACACAAATATATTGAATCTATTCGTCCATGTTATATGCCCAACTAGCGGCGTGAACATAGACCTCTTAGGCGATACTTATCATCAGATATAGTTTTAATAAAATATGACAGACGATTTCAACATAAAACACCCACACAATACCATAAGCACGCAATTGCATCGTCAAAAACTGTCAAATATAAATATTTCATTAACCTCTTTGGGCAATGAGGAATCAAATGTGAACCTTGCGCCAAACATAATATAAGCTACATATAAACGCTTGATGCCAAAAAGAATCATGCTTAAATTGTATCGAGTACAAGTAGCACATAGAATGCTATCGTAAAGCTCTAACTGAACATGAGAAGGATAGAGATACTGTAAATGAAAAGGAACATGTGACGGTGGCTGTGGATATGCAGAAGGCACTGTTGCTGACAAAAATACAGCCTAATTGTTTCATACGATGACATTTTCAGAGTTAGGCAAGCGATCGGACTTCAGTACTGTTTGGCATGAGGGAATATCTGGTCGATATGGACCTGAGATGACCAGTAGCTTCTGGGACTTTCTTATGCAAGTATAAGCGATGCGGCCCCAGAGATCACTATCTGGCCTGATAACTGTACTGCCCAAAACAAAAATTTGACATAATTTGTGACAATGTTACGTGTGGAGTTTATAGAAAAGAAATTTAAGCGAAGCGTATCACAATTCGATTTCTTGAAGTCGGTCATACGTTTAATGCGTGTGACAGCATCCATGGATGCATTGAAAAGGTATTGAAAAAAGGGCGAAAAGTATTTGACTTTGAAGACCTTCTTCGCAGCTTCAGACAAGTTTCAACAAAAGTCAACTCGTTGAAAGTCGCCGACATGCTAGAGTGGACGAACAAAGTTAATATTCACTATCTTAAGATGAGGGGTGACAAGCACCTTTATCTAAAAAAAATGGCTGCTATTCAAGTACGTCGTAAGAGTGAAAAGTTGCACTACAAAGAGTCACACAGATTTCTCATAAAAGTTTTTTGGGGAACTCAAACATGCGTACAGCGTACGGACTCCTCTCCACAGTAGTTGCCAGAGGCATATTAAAGGAAAAAGAGAAGAAATCGTAGCCAAGCTGTGTCCCTTGATGCCCTCAAGTTGCCATATATTTTGGATAAAAATTCCCAATGCTTGTGTAAAATATCTCCAAACATCGTAGTAATAGAATTGTTTATTTGAATCTGTTTTTTTATTATAAACGTTATTTCTATATTGTAGTACGAAATTTACATTTGAATGTAACATATTATATATATATTAGACGTAGAAGAAGTTATCATCTTTATAAACTAGTCATTCCGAATAATTATTAGCTTTATATTTAAACAAGAGATAAACTTTGCAGATACGGAATTTTACCATAGCGCATGAGAATAGTTTAGTAAGAAAAGAACAAAAGTAAATTGCCGCAAATGAAAAATCAATAACTTAGGTACACTATTTTAGGCTTAATAAATGTATTGTATATCATCTATATAAATACAAATGATTAAATAAAAATAAAATATTTAATTACCTAAGAGAAAGCCAAACATAAATATCCGTTTTCTCGAAATTGTGAAATATGCAGATACGGCATTTTATCTTATCGCGGCAGTATATAAAACTTGTGATAAAAGAGTTTAAAATGAATCTTTCTACAGCCTTCCTACTATCCATTTTAAATTAGCCTACCTTTAAGGGAAAGCTGAGCATTGGGTTTGGATCTAATAAGAGGCACAAAGGGTATGTTGAGATTGTCCGGTGGTACACGGAAAGCAGTTTGAGGTCGCGTGACATTCCTTCCTGAGAGGAGTGTCATCTGGGCCGCAGAATGTCCACCACCGGGGGGAACCATGGGTTTAGAAGATGGGGACGGGGTTGACTTTATCGATCGAGGCCACAAAAGATAACAATTAATATATTAATAATAAATTATACAATTAACAATTCACATTAGTAATACTTAAAATAACTTTATATAATATTAAACTTATAATAATTGCTGCAATAACTCACAGCATTGTTAGCTGCCGCTCCATTGGAAGTGGACTCCATGCCGCGAGTTGGTGTGACTGTTGACGATGACGACTGATATTTCCACGGCAACAGAGATCCGCTTCGTCGGTTGTACCTTCCGGCTGCTGCCTTTGCCCCCTCAGAAGCTGCGGTAGCACTAATTAGTAGGAGGGGGACCGCTTGTTCCTTTTCGGGGTTCTCTACACGATCTAGACCAGAATTCTTCAATTGATGCCATTTTATAATAATAAGGGGAGAAACAAAAATTAACTTAAGATAAATTAAATTAATGAGAAATAAGAGTATTGATATATGTACACATTTTATAGTTTAACACTAAAATTATTACTGCTACTTACAATTGACTCGAGAAGTCTGTCATTTATGTCTGTTAAAGCCATAAACTTGCGGGCAACATCGCTGCCTGCATTCGTGTCCAAGACATTTCCAACTGCGTTTTGGTGGTTGATTAAACTTTGCATTCTAGAAAAACAATAATTCATATTTATTTAAGGAATCAGTCAACTTTCGTACAACTCAATCGAATATAAAATTGAATAAAACAATATATATTATAGTAATATAAAATTATTACAAAATATTTTGTGTATTTTTCTATTAAAAATCCTCATAAAATGTTAAAATATTAAAATGTACATATTAATTTATTTTTTACACAAGCTACCAAACTTAAGAATATATAATACCAATCATTAATTAGAAAAATATTATTAGTGTTTTAATAAAATAATATCGAATATGAAAATTATGTAATAAACTAACAAAACTTAAATCTGTACAATACAGTATGTGCAACTTCATAATAATATTGATTATTAAAAATTAATTGAATATATTAAACATTTAAAAAATAATATCTCCCTAAATATTAGATACAGATACTTTTTAATAATAAGACATAAACACATAATCTAATCTCCAGTATAGCTCTTTTTACAACCCGCTTTATGTGTACTCACGTGTTAAGTATTTTAGTGGCCTGGCCCTCCAACACTGTCTTATAATCAGGGAAATCATTGTAGTATACAAATCCGGGAGTGCCAACAACTGGCAGTTCTGTAGAGAGTTTTACAGCCTTCATCAGGCTCGGCATTGTCTTCTAGAAAGGGGGAAATGTCATTAATGATCAAGTTTTATAAAGTTTTATTTTATGAAAGTTTGGGAGATGACTTATACATAGGTCATAGCAAAATGTTACAAATAGACCATTATATATTATGCAACTGTATATGGTAATCTTGGCATGCTGATTTTGTTCAAAATATTTAAATAAATCTTTAATAAACAACCTAGCAAGTCTAGTTCACTAAAGCACTGTTTAATTTACTACAATAGCTTACAGGTTTCTTAAACTAAACTAGTTTGTTGCTGCAGCATTTATATTATTGGAATATCTAATAATAAAATAGAAATTTTCTGGATTATCCTATTGTCTAGTTATCAACTACTTATGTATTTCAAACCTATTTTGTTCGGTCAGTTCATAATCTCATTTCAGTTGAATTGAAAAAAAAAAAAAATCAGTTGATACTAATTTCATCATTCTTTCAATAAAATTATGATGATGACCTATTTTTTTAATCGAACTGAAAGTGTTTTCCAAATGTTTTGAACATCGGTGTCACACGGAAAAGTGACAGCAGACCTGCCAACCTAATGACATAGAAAAGTAGGACAGTATTCCTTCAGAGTGGGGGGTCCCATTGCGAGGCGGTAGCCGAGCCTATATTTGCGCATAGCACAAAATTTTTGACGTTTTGCATATGGAAATGCATCTAAAATCAATTATTATCTACTCTCTCAGATAAATGTTCAAGAATTCTGCACACCTTTTATTACTAAATAATTTCCAATGCTGTATATTTTAATGTTATAGACTCATTTGTTATATACTATTGTGTTTTTAAATGAATCACAAGATTAACTAAAATTAGTTATTAAAAAAACGTTAAAAATATTTTTTTAAAGCAATATATTCAAAACGCAGGACATATTTCTATTTTTGCGGGACATGCAGGACAGCCTCAAAAAGCAGGCTTGTCCTGCAAAAAGCGGGACAGTTGGCAGGTCTGTGACGGGAATCAAAGTAATTAAAATTCAAACCAGTTTGACTAGATTTAAATATAGCATTACTGATATTCTGAAAAGTTTCTCTATATACTAAGATAGTAAAATTAGTTTAACAAACAGGTCATTAAACTTTTTTAACTGAAAGTCAAGTTCACACTTTCAGTTGGTTAAAAGATCTTATAATAATAATTCGTATAGTACATGCAAATTTTATTTTACTTGGTTATAGAGTAGACATGTAGTATAGACATGACATTATATAAATAGAAATGGCAACAATCTAGTTAGTAATACCAATAAAAAAAGAGAAAATTAGCTAGATATCTACAACAGGGGTGGTCCACTTACATTGTTGCTTTGACCCAATGTCCTATTTTGATTTTCAACATATTCTTACAAAGGCTTATTACAAATATCTTAAGTCATTATTGTTAAAAAGAAGACATTAAAAACTGATGCATAATATTAAATAAACTCAAAATTAAAATTAAAAAGTTATACAGTATAATCCCGTTATAACATACACTCAAGGCGTCTGTATTTACAGCATTATGAGCCCCGATGTGGGTATCACACCAATGCTATAGGCCCCATGCTGATTATCGGCCCCGATGCCGGGGTTGATAGTATTTTATGTCAAAAATGCCAAATATATGTGGATAAATTTATTTGAAAAGATGTTATATATATTACTATAGCTTTATTAAAGTGATATCTTAAATAACTAACAATTTTGTTAAGGTAGTTTTTATAAAATTAATGCAATGAATTGGGGCCTCTAATGTTGTGTGTGCGACAGTAAGCACACATCATTATAAGCCCCAAGGTGAAAATCAATGTCGCAGTAGGTTTTTTTACAATATGAACTTGAATATATATAAATTGAATATCTAATTAATATTAATATTAATAAAAATATAACACACTCTGGTAGTATTGTCATATAGACATAAATTAAATATATAACGTGTGTGTTATACATTGTGTGTTAAACGGCATATTTATGGGATATTATCACATCTAAACATATAATTAATATGAGAAATAACACAGATTTTTTTAACAATAAAATACACTCCTGTATTTATTCACTAGATCAAGTAATCCATGAACAAAACAAATTTATGTATATTCTTATTTTGTGTTTAAGTATATCAAAATAATAATTTACGGTTGTTTACAAGCACAAGCGCAAGGATTAAATATTCGTTTTAGTAAAAGGAGCGTTACGCTTTCACAATACTTCTGTTCAGTAAGTCATTTCTTGTGTTTATTTATCTCTTTTTATTAGTTTACATTTTTATACGATGTATTATGAATATTTGTGTTAATTTATACTGCTGCCTTTAATTGAAAATATATACCTATATTTTTATAAACATTTATAGAGAATAATATTAAATCACAATATCCTTATATCTTAAATCACATGTACAATTGTATAGAACATATTTTTGTGTTAACATATTTTTCAGAAATAGTTCGAATTTGTTAGAATATTAGTTTTGTGCAATACATATTACTATTGTATTAGTATTAAGAGATGACCTTCATTTTATCCAGCCTTTTTAACTTGGTTTAATTTAGTAGGTTATATTATATATATTTATTTTTTCAAACTAATTTAATATAAGTAATTAAAATATATTATCACTGTATAAGGTATACATATTATCATTTTATTTTTTGATAAAAAAAAATCAAGTAGAAGTAGAACTAGTTGCAGATATTATAAAGTTTAGGACTGGGACAACCAGTTGAGGGCAATTATTATATATAAAGACAGTTCTTAACTGGTCTAGCCTAGGTATGGACATATAACTCATAGACTGGGCCAACCAGTTGAGGACAATTATT
>JAYRBW010076460.1:0-24811 GCA_036023295.1 Invenusta paracnida | reverse complement strand
TTAAAAGATGGAAAAGACCCCAAGAAGAGATACAGCTACAGACCGGTCAGTGTGACGCCAATTGCCGCTAAGGTGATGGAAAGAATGGTCAGTGAAAGGCTCATGTAATGGATAGAAAAGGGTAATGTCATCAACCCTTGGCAGGCAGGTTTCTAGGCAGGAAGATGTACGGAAGAGCAAGTTCTCAGACTAGTCCAAACTGTGCAAGATGGCTGGGAACAGAAACCACACAAAAAGACAATTGCCATCACTCTTCACTGCTCCAAAGCGTTTGACAAAGTTCTTCGTGTCCATCTTCTAGAGAGACTAATGAACGAAAAGGTCCACGCCCGATTATTCGTTGGATAGCTAGCTTCTTGGAAAACAGATGGGCCAGTGTTAGGGTGGAAGGAGCACGGGGCAAATGAAGAAGACTGAAAGAAGGTGTGCCACAAGGAGCAGTCACCTCACCGATTTTATTCCACCTGTATATCAACGAGTAGCAAGGCTTCCAAGAAGAAGGAGTTGAATAAAGTTGTTTTGCTTGTGACCTAGCCCTGTGGAGCACGAAAAGCACTCTAGATGAAGGATGGGAAAAAGTTCAGAGAGCGCTGGAGAAAATAGACCGTTGGGCCGTGACAAAATAGGCCTCACCCGGACAAATCAGAGTACGCGGTGTTCACTAGGGATAGGAGAGAAAAAGGTTACGATGAGAGGCTGAACGTGGCAGGTGGGGAGATTGACAAGAAGAGAGAAGTGAAGTTTCTCGGGGTGGTGATTGACGACCAGCTGTGCTTTGAAGGCCAAGGGAAAAAAGTTCTGGAGAAGGCAAGAAGGAGGACGAGAATTCTGAAGGCAATCGCATGCAAAGATTGGGGATGGGAAAGAACCCACATGAGGAAAGTCTACAAGGCCATGGTTGAATCGATCTTTTGGTACGCCTGCAACGCCTGGATGCCTTGGCTTAGTAAAACCAACATGGAAAAACTCAAAAGAGGCCAGAGAGAGGCATTTAGATCCATAACGGGACTCTGTAAGTCAGCCCCTGTAGAAGCTGTGTATGCTGAAGCAGAGGCGGAACCAATCAGAATTGAGGCAAAAAGAAGAGCCCTGGTTTTCTTTGAAAAGGTGAAGAGAGGAAGAAGAGACGACCCCCTGAGAAAGCTCACAGAAGAGGTGGGCAGAAAAAGACTGAAAGCGAACAAGGGTTGGCGAGTGCAGGCCAATGAAGAATGCGAAAGGGACAGGATTGGCAGAAGAGAGGAGTTTAGGTGGACCAGAAGAGAGCCCTGGGAAGGGATATGAGAAGCAAAAGTGAACACCAAACTTGAAGGATGCACTAAAAAGGACGGATTAGAGAAGGTGAAAGAAGCCAGGAGCCTATTTGAAAGTAGAGTCGAAGAAGGCTGGCAGATTATCTACAGTGATGGCTCGGTAGAGGGAGGCGTTGGAAGAGCCGGCGCAGGGCGCGTGATGAAAGACACAGACGGAGAGTGGAAGAACAGAATGGCCCCAGCAGGCTGGATCGGTAGCAGTTACCAAGCTGAACTGGTTGCGTTAGAGAAGGCAGTGGAGTGGACACAAGAGGAAGACAGCATGACCACTGTCTTTTATGCCGACAGCAAAGCAGTTTTAGAAGCCCTGAAAGGTAAAACCAACAGCAGAAACAAAAGACTGGAAAAACTGAAGGATGAAGTGAAGAGATTAGCGGACAGATAGACGGTCAGGTTGCAGTGGGTCCCGGGCAACGTGGACATCGCAGGAAACGAGGAAGCTGACAGAGTGGCGAATGAGGCGAGAGGCTTAGAACAGGATGAGATGGAGGTGGAATTCAATGTGGCGAAGAGATGGGTCAGAAGAAAGGTAAGATGCAAGCCGGAATGGGAAGCCAGAGAAAGGAGGATTTACGAGGAGGGGAAGATCTGCAGAGAGAGTGGGAACAGAAGGGAGGAGGTAGTCCTGGCTCAACTCAGAAGCGGACACTGCCCTAGAGATGTTTATTACGAACGTAGGGTGGAGGGTCTAGGTGTTGGTGAGTGCGACAGGTGTGGTGGGGAAGTGGATAAGGATCACTGGCTCGGCTGCGCGGCCCTGGCGGGGGTGAGGGCTAGACTGTGCATGAGCGGAGAGGTGGAAGACCTGAAAAACGAGCGCACCGTTCTCGAGTACCTCCGTCAGACCCACAAGGATTGGTTGGAATGACGGGGGGGAAACGGGTCTGCAGAAAGAAGAAGAAGAAGAAGACGAACACCAGAGCTCCTCATCTTCCTCACAGGGAGGATACGTGGGAGCTTCCACCCGACCTATCCGATTCCGATACGATGGTAGTGCATTAGAGTGACCATTTCTTAGCTGTGCAAACATTTATCGGTCTTTCGTGATGTGCTCGCTGGCTTTGGCTTGGATGCGTGTATGGATGCTGTGTACCCATCGTGCTGTTGGTTGAATTTTTTTAAAGATAAGTTCTGCCTCTGTTCTGTTTGTTGACAAGAAGATGAATGCATCCTCGAAGTATTTTTTCATGGACAGTAAAATTGATTGCGTAGAACAGATTTCTAGATGGCGTCCATAAACGCAATCGCGAGTAGGCCAGAAATACTGCTGCTGAACATGTTTTACTAAGGTGTGAGTTTGCATATATACATATATTTATGTTGTGGATTTTTTCGGAATAGTGATTGCTTTGGAGATCGATGCTTGAATCGAGGAGGCTTCTATAAGTTCTAAAGAGAAGTGTGCGTGCCTCGAGGGAATCTGTGCCAGAATGGATTCGTCTTTCAGGTTTGAGGGGTGATGTTCGTTGGTTTAGACAATACAGTGATGGCTAGGGACTTCGTCCTTCAAAGACCTGTTGATATATTTTCTAATGCTATTATAGCAGATTGGGTTGAAACTGCCTGCCAATACAAATGAGTCGCTTGCTCCTTTATCTGCCAAGTCATTTCCGTATAAGTCAGGGCGTATAACAATGGCTCGGGATCCATTGTACACTTATCTTGGTCTTCAAACTCCTCAGAGTGCTCTTGAGTGTGAAGATTTTCAAGCAGCAATTTTATGGAGTGATCGGCTATCAAAGCAAATAACATGTGGAAGCAAAACTATTTTTCTTGTGGCTTGTTTGATCCATTCCATCTCAAAAGCTTGAAGTTATTCTTTAAAGGAAGAATAAATCCTTTGAAGGAAGTCCTTCGTCTGTTTGACGTTGATTAGAGTTTGACTAAAGGGAGCTCCTGTGGTCAAATCAGCAGGCGAGTGGCCTTTCCTTGTCCTTTCTTTGGAAAATTCGTTGGAGTAGATGATATACTTACAGTTGCTTACTTTTATTGTCTGAGTGGCATATTTCATTGTTTTAGGATTTCTGAGGATCTAGTTAATGTTATCCAGTGAGTTTCTAATCTTTCATAATTTCGTAGGTGTCTTTCATGGAGTTGCGGTGGGCAAAGAGAGGGATTTCTGTTATCTAGGAGGTTGGACAGATTGTTAGATGGGTACTCGACAGAGTGTCGCCAACTAGATCGTTTAAGGCGGTGCTTCGTAATGCCATTTTCCAAAATTGCTCTCGGGTGGTTTTTGAGCAGTCTAATGGTGGTTTTTCGCACACTTTGATGGACATGCGATGGCTGTGAGTTTTATATAATAGATCATATCAAATTCGATACAAAGGGCTTCCTACGTTATGCTGCTGTTGTGCACTGGTACTGTATTGAGACGAGTTTAAAGGATGTGGGACTAACCATGCGACTCTGTGACCGGTTAATGCTAGAGATAATGGGTCGAATCTATAGTGAGTTTTGATAACAATGTAAAATTGAGAAAAAGTGTTCTTTTTGGGAATAATTTCGATGTCGAAGGTGAGAAAGGAATGCCCTGGAAGAGACTATTTTAAGACTGCCTTGACTTTTATTAGATTGTTGCAGACTAAGTTTTTGGTCACCTGGTAAATTGTTGTGTCCCGTCGGTGAGAGAGAACATTTTCTTTGCTATTAGATTCTTCGACAATCCAGAACGCTGTTCCTTTGTCACTATAATACACAACAGATTTTCTTCTCTGAAAAGAGATAGAGTTTCTTTCGTCTTTGATAATATTTGGTAAGGGCTTGGTAAGTAAAATATAAAAATGCCATCTTATTTGATGTGCAAGGGCAGAAATGAGCTTTCAGATCCACCTCGTTGTTTTTATTAAGAGAGCTTAAATGGATAATTTTGATATTTTTGACAAGAGTAATGTCTATTTAATCAATGGAACTAGTTAGGTCTGATATAAGATAGTATGGATCAAGAGGTTCTCTTTGGTCTGTTAAGTTTGGGTTCCGATGTGCTCTCTGAGCGATAAGAAGCTTGTGTCGAAGGCCCCCGAATGGTTAATTAGTGTGATCCAATATGCTCTGTTGATCCGATGGTCTGGAGTTCATACGAGAGCACCGCACCTGTGCAAAAATACAAATATATAATAAGGAACCTCCACAAATTCTTATTCACAAGGGGTTGTCGCTGCACGTTTCTGCAACTAATGCATGTCGGTCGGACAAATCGGGCCATAACTTGTTTTGACCACGTACTGCCCAATAGTTACTAATTTGAGGATGTGGCCGCTAATAAGTTTCACTTACATAAGCGCTTTCTATCTTCTGAGTGCATGCGACTCATCCTTGTTTAGGTAGTAGATGACTCTACTTGACATGACATTTTGTTGCATTCCAACTGATGGTATTATTTGTTGGATCATCTAGTGATTGGTGCGAATTTTTTTCTTGTCAGTCAGTTCGTTTATAGAAAGGCCACAGTGGCCTGGCACCTTCTGCAGAAAAGCATGAGTATTGATGTTGTCTAGACTGCTATTGATGTTGAAGAAGTATCTCGAAAAGCCATGATTTGTAGATATAAGAGCCACCAGAGCGGCTTTGCTGTCCCTGCAGATTAGCACTGGATCCTTCTAAGAAATATTATAGTTAACCATTTTGCGGATATTTGTGTGGTCACAATTCTGTCTTAAAGGAGCTTGTGATGCCTTTTCCTTTGCCGGTCATGGTTGCAATCGTGACTGGAATAGTTGTTAGTCCACATGTCATGACTATAGCGCTGCCTCCATTGGATATTCCTCCTTTAGTAAAGCCATATGTGTAGATCACAGTGCGGCACTGATGGTATCTCTGTGTTATGGGGTCAAGGGAGTCTTATAAGTGTTTCAATGGAGTTGTTCTTGATACTGTTATCGATAAGGTTTTTATTGCAAGGCCATATTCCGGTGACGGTGGCCTTCCAATAGCTTTTTTAATACAACATCTTTTTTATCATGCGGTGGTAGGAACGCGTTAATTATTACTTCGTGGAGGGGATTGTTACTAGGAAGATGTAGGGCTTTACATATGCGAGCGCCAGCTTCCTTTTGCCTGTTGTGATATAGGATCGAATCTTGACTTCCTGTCTGAGGGCTTCGACTGGCGTGGTTACCAGCTTTTCAGTGGTAAGATGGAGGGCTTGATGTTAGGCGTGTTAAAGAATCTCGTGTTAGCCATGGATGCTAAGCCGGTGTACAGATTGTAGTCCATCATGCTGCAGTAGCATCATTAAACAATTTTATTAAATGAGTGAGATTTGACACATTCTAATCATTTAAGCGCAGATTAGTTTCCGAATTTTACATAAAATTGCATATTTGGTACACAATTTTCCCTTCATTAATACAATACTCAGTTCAATAACGGCAATCGCAAGTCAATAATGGATGATTCAGTTAATTTACGACAATGTATATATATATATGTGTGCATGTAAATATTACCACATAAGTAATTATTATAACTATAAACGATGCCATAATTTGATCTCTATATTTCTTTTCAATATATATTTTTTGCACATAATATAGTAATATATATTTTATAAATTTCATTTTATCGTTTACTCAATTTTTCGTTTGTATTGTTTTTATGGATTTATGGATTTATGCGTTTATAAATGTAGGTATGTTAATAGCAATAAACACTTCTTTGAGTAATGTATTTATGTATTCAATTTTATATTTAAGTTTATGCATGGCTTTTACTCTTGTGCTTTACATATAACTGTGACTAAATGGTTTCCTTAAAGCATGAGAATATCAATCCTAGAAATACTTAGCATGAATAGGTATGCAGTAATTTAGTTTGTAAAAAGATGAGTTCTTATTATATTAGAAAACATTTTTATTTTTATGTTAACGAAGTAAGAAATTCCAAAAGTTTTAGAAACATGTATGAAAAGACTTTTTTTTTCTACTGGTAATCAATGTGTTAACCATAGTAAAAATAGACGTGGGTCTGAGAAATGTGGGTTTGTAAAAGTCGCTCTGAACATGTTGCAGTTTTGAAATAGAAATTTTAGAAAGGTTAAATAATAGTGAATTGCAATTATCTAATCGTGATGAGATAAAAGCACAAACAAACTAATCAAGAAATGTTCTAAAACACTTCGAAGCTGTTTCATCCAAAAAAATGTTGTTTTGGGGGTAATTGATTTCTAATAATTAAATAATAACGAAGAGTCAAATAGGAAACCTAAATTACTAATACTTTGAAGCGGCAGAGGTGCTTTCGATTAAGATGTCGAAGTATATTACTGTTTTTAAGAGAATTAATTAAACGATCTATTAGTTTTGTTTTTTAAGCATTTGTCTTAATTTTTAGATTAATTCCTAGCATTTCTCAATCTTATGAACAGTTCGTCGCAATCAGTCTCATTGTAACTAAATCTGAGTATCATCTGTGTAGAGGTGATAATTTATTTTGTGTCTAAAATATTTGTTTGCAAAAGATACCAATTTAATCCTTCGAAGTACCTACAAAGTAAAGTAATGGTGAGTTGTTGGAGTGTTTGCAATCTATGAAAACAGAGAAACGGTGGTTAGTTGGTTAGTTTCAATCCATGTAGCTGCTTGTCCTTGAATACCGAACCAAAGGTGAAGAGTATTGATAAGTGTATTTTTGTCAATATATAAGTGTCGAATGCATATCCGATAATACCAGAGCTAGAGTTCGTTTGGAATCCATTTTGTTACAATATGGTTCGTAAAGTTAATAAGTGTCGACTCCCCGCTATATCATTTAAACGATATGCGTATTAATAATAACGATGATTGTACTTAGTAAAATGATTATGTAATTGTGTAACCGATGCCCTTAGTACTCTACAAATATACTGCAAATATGAAACCAGTGTTTAGTTTGATAAATCTGATTTGTGTTATTCTTTTATTGGTGTAGGTTTAGATTTTATGGAAGAATTTTATATAGATACTCGGGAAAGATTTATTCTTAAGTAACTTGTTTATGACAGTTATGCAATGTGCAGAAGAATTGAAACATTTTTAATGATTAGTAATTTGAATATAAAAGGTTTAAACAATATATGACGGCACTTTTTTCGAGATGACATTTTTTATTTACTTTAGAAAAACATTATCCAATATTTTGGATTTTCTCTTTGAAAAAATATAGCGATTTTTTTTGAATCCATCTTAGATGGATGATAAATTTTATTTTGAGGTTTTGTGTTTATTCTTTCAATTTGCGAAAAAAATATTTTTTTTGCAGAGTTACGCGAGTTAAATTCTGCTTTGTGTTAAAGATTTTACGCCACCTTGTTTTTATTGAAAGCCTACTAAGTTATCTGTTCCGCCGGTAGCTATTTACCTTCACACACCAGTTTTACGTGTGTAGAACCAAATTTCTAAAAGCTCTAAATTTGCCTCTGTGAATACCCTACACTTATCTAGAGACATACACGATACTTTTATGTATTTATCGTGAATATCTATACTATAGTTGTCTCTTTCTGTTATCTATATCATGCTTCTTGTTATGTTATATTCATTTTCTAACAATGACCTGTATACACGATGAGATAGTCTCGAAATATATTGTGCTTGTTTTAAAAGTCCCTTTGAAATTAAATTTTGAATTATAATTTGCACTTTTAAAATAATAAAGGATTTTTATGGAGATCTCGTTAATATTTAAATTTTGTTTTATACGGTAGAATATTTAACTAACAGAATTAAGTGCTTTCTTTTAAATTAATAATTTGTTAATGATGTGTAATAATTATAATTATATGTAATAATAATAATAGAGTGATATATACATATATACACATATACTAGAGTGAGGGGTATACATATGTATATATATAAATATGTGTATACTATTAGTATATTAGTATACATTAATAATGTATAATACAAATAGATAGCATAGTATAACATGACATAACATAATATAATATAAATATAATATGTATCAAAACCACAACGTCAGTGTCATAGATATCAGATAAATTCTTATTGTATTTGATGTTTAGAAGGTGTAAAGAAGGTATGTTAAAATTATATATTATAATGCTTACTATTTCAGTTCATGTAATATACTTTAAGTAGATCTTTAAGTACAATTCATATGGACAAGATTTAATGTTCACATAAATGAGAGAACAATAATTCAGAAAAAAATCATGTCTATGGTAATATTTCATAGATGTAAAGAAGCATGTGTGGATATATTAGTTATTTTCAATAAACTAAATACATACTATAAAATATTAACATTTTTCACTTAATGCAATAGCAAAAAATATATTCTGAATCTATTTTATGTTATATTTTTTAGCATTAGAGTTTGGATATATCGTACATCGTGATTTATTTTATATGGACTTATAATAGTCATTAATTATTATGACTAAAAGTACAAAATTAAACAATGCTATATAATATTTGACAGCCTTGTGCCTATAATAATAATCCCATTGAGACCTGGATTTCATGACAAAATTTCCTGATTTATACTGCACGTAAATATGTCATGCATATTTCTTTAATAGAAGTTATCCCTAATTTTTATAATACACATTAAAAAATGTCTGATATTGGTGTAAGATAAACTTTTCCTTTTCCATATCATCAATAAATGGTGTTGATATATTGTTTATAGACTTATGATTTTTTTGCTTTTAGCGCTCTATTTTTGAGGTCCCAAAATAGGTTTGGGCCACTCAAGTAGAAACTTCCCCTCCCCTCCCTTATAAAAAAAAGTTACAACACTGGTCGAACTTTAAATTATTTTAGTTTAGAAGCTGAGTGATTGATAGATAGGCTTGTGGAAATCTAATGGTTAAACACATATTTTAAACATTTTTAAAAACATATTTTTGTGTTTAAACATATATTAAACGCACACGTAAAACCAAAGACTAGAGCATCAGTGATTAGATTGAAAAATGCTAACATTGTAATTAATGCTAAGGAGGATAGGCCTATTTGACAGCTAATAAATCAGGCTAGAATTTATTAAAATGCATGATGTTGATATTATATCAAGGTAATATTAATTTCTTTTCTTTGTGATATTATGGACTTTTAATAGCAAGCATTATAAAGTATAATTCTTGGCGCATTTTTTGTATCAATGTTATCAATGAATGAACTACTTGATGTTTGGTTTTTGAGCTCGTTTCTGAGTCTTCATTTTGAAAGAAATTATAACAAACACATTTCATCGAAAATCTATTTAAAAAAGTATAAGACACTTCTTAAAATAGTAAACTTAAATGCAATTTGTTCCCGAACACTTGAAGATTTCGTTGATATCAAAATAATATTTGTAATACACTCTAACCTGATTTTTTACATTTCAAAAAAGACCTATTCTTTTTTGTATTTTTGTCTCTCAAGCTAATCACTGACGTACTTTTTTGTAGCTTATAAATGGTACCGCATCGTACGTGTATAATAATAAAAAACATTTTTCATCACAATTCTCAAAAAGGTGCATATATACAAGTTTTAAATTTTAAATTTAAGCATATTTTGTTTAAAATTATCTGGATTATATTTACGCTGAGATCTAATTTTTTAATACACATTTTTTAAAGCATGATTTATTAGCTTTCAAAAATAGGCTAATTCTCCTAATTTAATATTATCTACTATTTATTTTTTGGTAAATGCATTATAACTATTTCATAAAAAGAATTTATTTTAATATAATTATTAAACATTTTCATGCAAAATTAATCATTTCTATTTCTCATCTTATGATAATCCTATGTCATTAAAAAATCTAATAGCAAATCAGATTTTAGAAAGTTAAATTCTATTTTTGGAAAATTATAAATGTACTATGTATATAATGTATTAGACGATGGGGTAGCATCGTATAAAGCCAAGAACAAAATCGTAAATTTTTGCGAAAAATTATGAAAAATAAGATTTTTTTGGGGGAAATTGTACGTTTTTAAAGAAGTAATGAAACAATGAATTCATAATTACATAGTTGTTACATATTAAGCTAATTAATATCAAATATTAAAAATAATACAATTTATACCATTGCCTTTATTTTTTTTAAATTCGTGTTTTCTTACATGTATGAATTTTCTAATTTAGATGTATTATATTATTTTATAATCTGTACATTTACATATTATGTTACTCTATAATCTATATGTTTATGCATTTTTAACAGCAAGCATTGTAACAACTATTTATTGGCGCCCTGTTTATATCAATCTATGTAATGACTGTACTACATATCATCAATATTATTTAAACTTTTAGCTTTTGAGGAGCTCGTTTCGTGGCTTTATTTCTTCGACCCTATTATTTTTGTTTTGATTATTATTAATTGAGTAATTGTATTGATCATTGCATTATAGATTCAGCGCTCTTGCCTCAATAAATTAATTTATAAATGTCAAGCATATCGGTGACATTTAACAATATTGCAGAGTGGTCTGAGTCGGATTAAGAGTAATGTACAGGTAAGTAAATGAATTATGTATAACACATCTAGTATAAAAAAATAAGCATATAGCATCGGATAACAATTAAAAGAATTGAATAATTTTGATTATAATCGTGTCGTTCTGCAGAAAGGTACCCGGGATATATGTTGTCGGGTTGAGTATCCGGTGCTGCGAGAAGGCGGGAGAATATGGTGCAGCATAGGATCTTCACGGATCATCTTTTTGTATTTATAATGATTTGTATTAGTATTTATATTTGTATATGAACTAATAATAACGTATTTTATATATTGCACGATCCGAGTTTTATGTAAAATATAAATCAATAACGTCGTAGACTTAAGTAGAGACTTAACAATTAACGACTTAATTCGATCTTTATTCCATTAATAAATATTACACGAGATTTATTCCAATACTTTTCATGCAGATATTTTAGTGCGTTTCTTAAAAATCCATATTAATATTAAAATCTTAAAAATCTTAAAATCTTAAATTTTAAATGTTTTACTCTAATTAATTTAGAGTAGTAATTATAGGTCTTTTTTATAACTAATTTTAATAGACTATGTGTAATTACTATATGGGTTCACTCACGTTCGCTCACAGTTGGTTACAACTCAATTTGGCTATAATAAAAATATATTTGAATTTTAAAAATGCTTACTTTTGCTCGCCATCTTACATGGTACAACATCTGTGTTTATACAAAACTTTGTTCGAAATTTCTTTTATAAAAAGAAAGGTAGCTATTGTTGAAGTACCCCTTCCTCAATTCTGTCACAAGATCATATGGATAAGCGTCTTACTTTACATAAGAACTGCACTAATTTTCATGACAAATTGTCTAGTATTTCGGTGGTTGAGTTAGTTCCAAGTAGCTGGTTGCCGGGAAAAGTCCAGACCGTATACAGCGGAAGATGAGATGTTCAGTGTCCCTTGAGGCGTAAACATAGCTCGGGCAGGTTGAGAAATTCGTTTTGCCAATTCTAGGTTGGTAACCAGCTAAGATTATGTGTCCAGTCCAAAAATAGATAATGTACCTCCTTACATGTTTTTTAAAGAAAAGGTCATCTTTATAACTACTTTTAATGGATTAAATATCTATATAAATATTTGTAAAGGAACAACAATTGTTTCTCTAAAATATTAATTTTAAATCCTTTGATATAAACCGCACTACCATTATTCAATTTGAACTAGCCACAAAGAAAAAATGTTTTCATTAAAACTGTAAATTTAAATTTTTAAGAGCATAATGATTATCAATATACAAAGAAAATATAATTATTTTGATATTTAAATTCAAAAACCTATTTCTTACAACTTTTATTATATTGTAGAGTTGAATTAACTTGTTAAATCTTTTTCTTAAATCATTGAAAAGCTTACAAAATACTTTACATAGAATTTAAGAATACTATGAAATAAAATACGGCACATATAAAAAATGGAATTAGATAAAGGTTCTTCAAAAAATGCAACCATCGAATCAAAATTGAAACATACTACTGATGAAAGTAGCGAAAGACTTGCTTATTTTAAATTACCAAAGGCATGTTACGTAATCCTTCTACATGAATTATTGGAGAGATTCTCCTTCTATGGTACTTCCAGTATACTCGCCTTATATTTAACAGGATTTATCAAATTAACAATGGAGGATGCGACACTTATATACCATTTATTTACGGCTCTGGCAAATCTGTCTCCTTTGATAGGCGCAATAGTGGGTGATAATTATTTATCCCGACATAAAACTATCTTGATATTTGGCTTCATTTATTTGATTGGACACATCACACTAACCGGTACGGCGCACAAGTCAAGCTTATCAGGACCATTTTTGGGGCTTTTTCTACTGGCTATAGGTAGCGGGGCGATAAAATCGAATGTTGTTACTTTCGGGGCTGATCAAATAACAGGCAAGAAAAAAGCTATCTATTCTAACTTATATTTTTCACTATTTTACTCAGCTATTAGTATTGGTTCTTTCTTTGCTCAAATCTCCATACCTTTAATACGCTCACATACCACATGCTTTGATAGGCCGTGTTATATACTTTCCTTTGCGGTTCCGATGTTTGCCTTTTTGCTAGCATATATGATTTTCATTGAAGCTCAGCCATTGTATAAACACGATCCTTGTAAAGGTAATATTATATTTCGTGTTTTGTGGTGTTATAAATATGCAATTGGAAAATGGTATACTCACCGTAAGGCAAGCAATGATTCAAAGTCAAGTATCATAGATTATGCTGAGGATGA
Organism: Invenusta paracnida; assembly: GCA_036023295.1. Taxonomy (NCBI): domain Eukaryota; kingdom Metazoa; phylum Platyhelminthes; order Proseriata; family Coelogynoporidae; genus Invenusta; species Invenusta paracnida. The sequence goes on along the minus strand of JAYRBW010076460.1, from coordinate 11,785 downwards.
ATATGATGTTGGTTTTATTCAAGACGTGAAAGATGTTATGTCAACCCTTGTTATGTTTATTCCGTTCCCTTTCTTCTGGGCCGTTCATTATCAAACCGGCTCTCTTTGGACATTTCAAGCTGAAAAAATGGATGGATACTTATTTTCAAAGCTCTCAATTGAACCTGAACAGATGCAAGGCTTCAATACACTGTTTATTATTATATTAATACCGCTGTTTGATGTTGCTGTTTATCCATTTCTTGAGTCTTACAAAATGGTGCGGTCTAAGATTTCACGTATCTCTTTGGGTTACATGTTTGGAGCAGCTGCAGCCTTATATTGTGCAGTTCTTCAACTTAAGATGAAAAGTGACATACCATTTGTACCTGCAGGTCGCGGCAACATACGTGTTGTTAATGCTTACGGTCCCAATATGCACTCTATAAACAATCTGAATATACTTCCTGATCAGAAATCCGATGTTCCCTATGGTCATGCTTCAGTAGCTTATGCCTTACGAGCAGGAGTTGATGATATATGTGTTGTGACGACCAATGACACTTTTTCGCTGAATATAGATATTCCTCGGGGAAATTTTACCACTTACTTTGTCGTAAAAAATCCACTTACTGACACACCACGTCTAATCACCGGCTTTATTGACACAAAAATAAAAGGGGGTAATCCAAAAGTGAGAGTGCTGTTTGATCAAAATAGTCCCTTTTCCCAATCAATTGTTTCAGTTGTTGCAAACATGCAGAATTGTCCTGACAAAAAGTTTACTTTATACGATAGATCGAAGAATAGTGACTTGAATTTTGATCATTCGACAATCGACCGTGGTAACTACATGCTTAGCATTAATACAACAAACGGGATCACTATACTATACAAGGACATGTTTACTATAGATAAATCAACAATTTATACATTCGTCCTCATAAATCACGTAAATAAAGTTGAAGTTCTTTTAATAAAAGAGTTACATATTGAAACTCGTCATATGATGCTCCAGATACCAATGTACTTCCTGTTAAGCTGTGGGGAGATTCTTTTCTCAATTACAGCAATGGCTTATGCTTATGCAGAAGCGCCGGAATCAATGAAAAGTACGTTACAGGCCGCATACCTTTGGACAGTCTTTACTGGAAACATGATAGTAGTTATGAGTTCAAAGATACCTGGATTTATTGATTCACCATTTAATTCTGTATTTTATAGTTTTATACTAGTAATCTCGGGTGTCATCACTTATATAATGGGAAAAGTTTACTTCAAAAATCATCGTAAAGAGGTAGTTACAACTACTACAACAGGAAACGAGAACTTGCAAGTTCAAACAGTGTCACCCAAAAAGAAAGTTGAAAAGATAACTTTTGAAAAACATATGGATAGATCAAAAGAATCTATAGAGCCACAGCCACAAACGGTTCAGCGAGCCTCACAACAGCTTCATCCTTCACAGCAGCCTTCCCAACAACAGCAATCAGCACACTCGGAACAACAAGAACAACCACAACTTTAAATGATTAAACTAAATGATGGTAAGAAATTACTAATATTTTCGGCAATCTCTTCGATAACATATAATTGTTATGCATAATTTTATTTTATAAAAATAATACTCTACGTATCTTGAAAAAGAACGTTTTTTGTAATGCCAAATTAATATGATTAAATTATACTATATTTACGGCACCTACACGTGTCTTTTGCTAAATAAAACATTACGCAACGAAATATGTGAACTAAAATTGCAATTTTATTTAAAAAATAAAGATGGAGAATTTGTTTTGTAAAAGCATGGATTGAAATATTATTTTGATATGTCAGATAATTTATGTACAGTGTTTTAAAACACTACATTTTCAATCTTTTCTATCCTTTTATTATATTTTAAAATATACAATGTTCTAGAACTTATTATGTTAAACGCAATGTTATATTGTAATACAAATGGAAAAAATACACATATGATTACTTTACAAATATGATTTTAATATTGTTTTGTTTACTATCTTTATGTTTGTAGTATCGACAGTATAATATCTAATTGTATATTTACAGTTAGATCACTACATATGTTGAAATTACTATGGTTCATACATATAATTAAATGCAATGATGAATTAAATGAATTAAATGCATATATGTAATTACTACATATTATATAAATGTAATGTATCATAGGAATTAATCAATATACATATAAAGAATAACAAATATCTATGTAAGGAATATAGTATTTCTTCTTACATTTACACTTTTAAATATGATATATACTTTGTTATTGACATATGTTATAACTTATATGTTATATTATAAATAAATGCATTTAACATAGCAAGTGAATGTATCAGTGTACTAGTATCTACATATACCTAAATATAGCGTTAACATGTAATTTATAACTGTAGATATCATAATATATAGATATGTAAATGGGTCTTAGCTATATTATATGTTGCACACCGTTCACGAACCATTGAATATACACACAACCATACCGACCGTTGGTGAATATGACAATTATAATTTCAAATTTCGATCACTTTAATTATATGACGACTGGATTCTGGCTTCTGGCTTCTGGCTTATGCAGTATATGTTTTTATATTCGCCAACCTTACGTATGGTGACGAATAAATATATCAAGCATTTTAATTAGAAAATTAGTGGCATTCAAATTCGCCAACCGATACGTAAAGTTGACGAATAATTGTATAAAACCTTTTAACTATACGATATGTAAGGTTCGTGAATGGTATGCACTCGCCAACAGTGTGCAATAAGAAAATTACAAAATGAAATTGAGAAATTAAACATAGAGTTTCGACTTTTATTGATTTTGTATGTAGTTTTATACTACTATTCGTCTACCCCAAATTTTTTGCAAAATAATGTTTCTAAAATTCACAGCAATAAAATTGTTCATGCAGTAAAACAGTTTTAGATCCTACAGACAATGAATTCTATATTACAGACAACTTACGTATGTTAAAAATGTATAAATATGTTTATTTGTTCTTGAAATTATTTTTATAAATACATTTAACACTATTAAGTCTACCCCCTAAGTCTATCCTTACTCTATGGTCTACCCATTGTATTTACATCAAATTCATAACAAAATATCGATTTTATATTGACAAAACTGTACAACGCGATGCATATGAAATCAATAAGAGTCAAAAATCTATGTATAATTACTCAATGATTGTGACTTTGTGGGAAAACGAAACTAATTAATAAAAAATATAATTGATCAAAATGGAATCTAGATGACGAGTATTAGACGATGCGGTAGCTAATATCTAATTCATAGAAATAGATAATTAATCAATATTTATCGATTTAGTTATTAAGTTATTCAATCTCTATGGTTTTATTACTCTATGCTAAGATTTTCACGAACTGTATGTTGAAAACCTATAAATTATGTTAAATAAATGTCTGAAATATTGTTGTATAAAAGTTTAATGCAATAACTTACAGCTATTGTCGATACTAAAGAAGATGTTTCTAATGTAGATTTCTGCAATAAATTTTACTTTATAAAAGATAGGTTTTTATTACCGCATATTATCGGCTAAATTAATATTAATCGATTACAGAGCAATATAAATATAAAATCATAACAAAATATAACTATATAGTCATAGCTATTTTAATGAGGGAGGAAAAGTCTGTTTCCTCCCGAATGAATGATGCTTTTCATTTTGTGTCCAAATTCACAATATAGTATAATAACATTTAGTTTTACGATTTATGTACCCAGCTACTATTTCAATTCCACAGCATGCCTAAGATGAATATTTGAAGACGCTCTTATTCTTAGCTTGACTATGCTACCGCATCGACTAATCCTTATTATTTTCGTCAGCCTAGTTGATTGATTCGTTTTATTGAAAATAGCTATTGTATTTTTAACATAACACATTTTAGCTGGAGAGAAAAGTTAGTTTTCATCATTCAAGTATAATGTAAATTTTACTTTTCTCCCGCATAAAATGAAAAAAAATTTAGATATTCTGAAATAATCAAAGACGTTAATGAAACGAGACGTTTATTTTAAACCTGTTTTAGTCTATTCACTTTCATAAACATATGTGCAATTCAAATTTCTTAAAAATAACAATATGAACAAGATTAAGTACTGTTAATTGAAAAAAATATTTTTAACGTTAAAAATTGGGTTGATTGCAGCTATGTTTATAATCTTTACATTAAATAAAAACAATATTTCTTGAATTATTGGGATTATCAAAAAATCAACATCGGATTTATAGTAAAAATGCATAATAATTTAAATCAAATTACATTTTCAATTAAATAATAATGTACTGTCCATAAAAACAATATTAATAAAGCTTAAATAAAATAATTGTAACAAAATCAATTAAACTTTTAAATTCAATTAATCAATAATAAACGTTTAAAAATCTGCAAAAAATAACAACGTTTTGTCGAAGAACCAATCATATGACGTCATTTTGTATTTTTTATCGTAATGAATTTATAGAGTTTTCACAGATGTATATCATATATTGCATACTTAATTTTAAAAAGATCTCAGTTTTTGATTATCAGAAATAATTTCGTGTGATCAAAAAAACTTTAATTTGTACTAACATTTGTTTGAAATTTTGAATATTGTTAGTCAGTCAAATCCGTAAATTGGTTCAAAATTTCATCTTCTGCATTACTAGTTAACTGTAGGTACCATAACATTTGTTTCATCATAATCTGGTCCTGATATTTATTTGCCTTTAATTTTATTCTATTCATATTCATCATCTGTTCATTAATTTTTTAATAATTTATGATAATACTATAGTCACCAAACGCAAAACATTTTAAAATGTAATGTTTATGTGAATGTTGTCCATGATATTATAATTCAGAATAAACGATTATTTCAAAATTATATGATATCTGTGATTATTTACTGAAACATAAGTATCTGTGTCAAATTAACAATAGTATCCACTTTTTTGAGGACATTAAGGTTTTGGGTTTTCTGCTTTAATGTCCCCAAAAAGTGATATTATTTCTATTTTATTGGAACATTTATGGAAATGATATCTTAGAATTAATCAATATTATTATAAATACATTAATGATGAATTTTTCGTCAAAATGCACGGCTTGCCGAAATGTACGATTCGTCGAAGTGCATGGCTCGTCAAAATGCACGGTTCGTCAAAATAATTGGTTCGTCGAAATGCATGATTCGTCAAAATGCATACCTCGTCGAAATGCACGATTTGTCGAAGTGATCGGCTCTTTGAAATGCAGGATTTGTCGAAGTGCACGGATCGTCGAAATTCACAGTAATAATATCTATAAAATCGTTTGAAAAATAGTAAAAATTAGTGGAAGTAAAGTAAAAAAAACAATACGCTAAGAACGATCATAAGAACAATATATAAATAATTGCAAGACATGTTTTGTATAAATATTTTATAAATAAAAAATATATAATTTTTGTAAATATAAATAGTAATTTTTTATAACTTCCTCAGTGATTGTAATTGATGCTTACCGTGTTGATAATTTGAACCTTACGATTAACAAGGGTAGAATGTGAAAACCGTCCTAACTACAAGTTAAGGCTCCTCAAGACTGGGTGCTCCTAACTTTTAGAAGCGTTTTGCAATGGTTTTGCAATGGTTTTGCAAGACTTGAGGAACTCCTAACTTCAATTAATTATCCATGATTCTCAATGAATATATGTATGTCATAAAATTATAATATGCATGTATGTACACATAATTTAAAATTATGATTAAGTTTTCGAATTATACAATCTGTTATATTTTTTAAATCTTGACAAATGATATCATGTAAAAGTAACTTGAATAACATTGTAGAAAAAAACATACAAAATACAAAAATTGGAAGTAGATATTTAAAAATATATAATTTGGCTTTTAAATAATAGTCATATAAATATAAATAATAATGTAAAATAAAAATTCCTTGTATGGGGAGAATGTTGCTAGAATGTAATATCAGTATAAAAATAGTGTCTATATGTAATTTTTTATTGCATACCTATAATATCATGTTTAAATATAATTAGAAGGCTTTAAATATTATAAATGGATTATAATTATAAACGTGGACAAATTAAAAACAAATGATACGGATTTGTCTCTATAAGCTAATATTAGGCTAATTGTTTATGTTCTCCTACGGTATATTTTATGAATGAATGAAATCATATTTTTAATCGTTTTTTTATATTGCTCAAATCTCACGATTTCTTAAAGCAACAGAGACGTAACTCTTCCTTGTTCCTTAGACCTTAGTATTATAATGATTATTGAATAACAATTATTATATACAATATAGTATTGCTATACAATAGATATACTATTTTATTACCCCCTAAAATTCAGTTATTAGTATATTATGAGACAAAACAAGGTAATAAAGCGTAAATTATTTTTGCAACATATTAAACATGGTAGAATTTATATAATAAACGTATAATTAGTTGTATAAGTTATGTGTGATAAATGAAACTGGACGCCTGTTTATTTGCCATTTTGTCTGAAAATAACCATAATATGTTATACATGTATTTCTACTAAAAAAGGATATCAAAAATAATATAAATGAAAATTATACATGATACTAATTGTAAAAATTGTGAAAAAATTTTTTTTTATATTTTTAAATTAATATGCTTTAATTACATTACACACGAATTAATATCGTTTTTTCCTTATGACCGACTATATGTGTCCATTTTGTCATGCTCCAACAGTTGAAATTTTGGAGCATAGAATTTTTCATCTCCATAATCATAAATATCCACAACAAATATTTTGCTATTATCCGGCGTGTAACGATTCGTTTTTTGCCCCTAAGCGACCTCACTACTATACATATAATATACTTGACTTAAAAATTAATAGTTGAAATAAGTTTTTCTGTCAATATTTAGTATATAAAAATATTATATTGCTCATTAGTAAAAAAACGTGGCTTTATATAATTATTAAAATATTGCAGTAACCAGTTTTTATTGTATTATAAAAATACTCGATCGAAATATATATTATTATTAATCTCCAAAGTTTTATTTACTTGAATATTTTACATAATATTACAAAATAAGAATGGCAATTATCACTGTTAATTTTATTGAAGGTGTTGTATTTTATTCATTATTCCACCTTTATAAACTTCACAATATGTTATGTCACTACAAAATCTGTGTCAGTTTTATGTAAAAAATCATACTGCTTTTTCATGACACCTTATTATCAGTATTATATTTTAATTTTATGTGTAATTTTAAATACTTAAGCAACCAATTTAATCATAGTTTTAGTTTGTACGTATGTTTTGTTTTGTTTTGTTTTACATAGTTTGTTCATATAGGTAATAAATATACTGGTTTGTAAAAACATTTATGTTCAATTAAATGAAAACTAATATATACATAATAATAATATATATATATGTACATATAATCGAAAAAACATGGCCAGTCTCAATTGGATTATTGCAAATGAAATACTAAATATTTTACTTCGAATTTTAAAATACATGGTATAAATTTTCGCGCACCATTTTTAAAATATGCCTTTCATGTTTAAATAATTTCTGAATTTTCAGATTGTGATAAAGCTATAATTTGAAAAAAGAGTAATTAATGTAGTAGTATCAAAATGTCTTCATTTTTCAGTATGTGGTTTCAAACACGTTTCTTTTAAATAAATATTTAAAAAGTTTTACTTTCAAAGCGATTTGTGTAGCCAAAAGCTGAGCATATTGTGCCTTTAGATATATTATTTTTCATAATATTTGATAAAAAAGAAAACCCCAATGGCGGCTGATTACATGGATACAATGAAACAATACTTAAGAAAGGCTTAACTGTTTTTCAGAAAATACACATAAATATATGATGAAAGCTATACAATTATACTAACAAAAATTAAATGCAATATTCAAATAATATATATTATGATATTTTTATACATTATTAAGAAGCACAAATAAAATGTTTTAATATACTTCTGTATAGCAACCGTCTTGCAGTCTTAATATGGTCTGTATAATATAATTCAAAATGTACGATATCTGCATGCTTGTGAACTTTAGAGTTTGTATATATCTACATAGTATACATTAATTTATATTATTTTATGAACATTTAATAACAGCCTTATGAAATAAATTCTAGTCGCCTTTTTCATATTAATTTTATCAATGACTGAAATACGTGACTTAGATAATTTTAACGTTTTGTTTTATTGAACTTGTTTTTTGACTTTTATTTTGATGTTATTATTATCAATTGCGAATTTATGTTCTTTTGAATGAGTGGATGAATCATGATCTCATTTAGCCGAGATTTTACAGGTTTTTTAGCCGAGTTTCATCACAGTTTTTTTCAGAAAATACGGTAGGCAGCAGGTTTGTTAAAAAAAACTTGAGATTTCATGTGATTGAAACTATTATTATTTTTAACTTTGCTCGGATTTATTTCAATTTATTTAGACTAAAACAAGAGACTGCTAGTTTTAGATTTTAAAGACGGCGCAAACAATCATTTTAATAATTTTAAGCTTTAATTTAATTCCATAATATCAATTATTTTAATTTTAATGTCGGCTTTTGAAATAATAATATATTTACTAATATGTCGTACATTTTCTAGTCTTTTCTTAACTTTTATTTTTAGAATATTCTCTGAATTTGTGACTACTTTTTTAGGTTCTATACTTATCTAATATATTTGATGTAATATTTCCTTTTCTCATTTTCTGGTATGTAACTTGCTTTTCATCCTGTATTAGATTTAACATTTTTTTTAATTTTATGCTAATATAATCTATTAATAAAATATTCTTACCTAAATACATTATACCCGAACAAAGTATCTTACTTAATCTTATCAAGTCAAAGTAAATATAATGGCAACAAGTTGGCTATCTCCGTGAAAATTAGTGCATTTTAACAAAAATTCTCCTATGTCATGTAACTTTTGTGAAAGACAGATCTTTTCATTTTTTAATCTATACTTTTCTGTATAAATTAAATCATTTAAGTAAAGTCCTCTTTAAATAAATGATATCAAACAAAAATAATAGCGTTGCAAAATTGAAAGCCAAGTATGACACGTAGTTCATATCGTTATAGTTCACGGATCAGTTATTGATGAAACTGATATAAAAAAGGCGTCAATAACTATACCTATGTCATAATGCTCCCTAAAGTCTATATCACAGAGTAAAAAATATACGTGGGGTTAACTTTACATTATCTTTTACCTATATCAACATATTTTAATGCAAATCGTATAGAAAAGTAAATTATTTTTCCCTTGCCATGAATAAAAAATAATCTATTAATTAAATTTCCATTATCTAAATGTATTGTAATTATGTATTCTGTTTCTATAAATATTATTAAGAACAATTATATAAGCCGGATCTGCTGAATAAATATTGTTTTAAAAGAAACCAGAAACCCTATAGATGAAAGCTTGTCAGAGGAGAGGCTGGCGTGCGCCAGGTGTAATGAGATTAGAAAAACATGGATATTCCTAGACAGCTTATGGAAAATAATCCAAAGAATAAGCCAAAGTTATTGGCTTACAGTTATTAAATACATGTTTCAATAATAGAAATCTTTTAATTACTATTCATATCAAGCAGTTTCGAATAAAAATTATTATGTTTATTATTTGATTGTCTAGGTTGTCTATTTGAATGCTAAGACTATCCATGTCTGTACCATGTTTATTATGTTCTCTATGTGTTCTATGTGGTCTAAGTGTTCTCTATGTATATCATATTTAAATTAAAAAGAAATGTAGATGTTATTTAAATTGATGATGGTTAATAGTAACTAACTGAAAAGTGTATTCTAATAAACATTAGTCTAATTTCTACAGTAGAGTTTTTCATTACGCATTTACATACTTTATTTATTTTCTTATAAATTAGAAAATAATTTAATTTATAGAATATCATGTGTAAATCATGTGGTGAGCTTACCTTGTTTGCAGTTTGTTTTAATACTTTATTTTAATTTTTATAAAACGAAATAGTATAATTTTTAATTGTCCATGTACTTGATTTTTAAAATTAAATAGTTGAATATTTAGTAATGCAACTTGGCGAAATGGAACTCAAGAAAACAGCTTCGCGAAATGGAATTAGGTGGAATCCTTAACATTAAATTTGTTGCTGGAATCTTTGGTGATATTCAGAATTTTCATTCTGTTTGGTACATTTTTATACATGTCTCAAACTAAAAATAAAATTATACTTATAAGCAAAAGTCTTTCTAATAACTTCTAATAAAATGTATATATACATTGGACACACACACAGGTATATGTGAATCAGGGAATACTTTAAATGTATACTTTAATATATTAAAGTAGTCCCTGATGTGAATATAATAATAAACATTACTTATAATAAATCATAAAAGGCATAGTCATTCAGAATTTTGTAACGGAGTACCAATATGCAGAGTTTCCACTCTTATTGAATTTATGTGCATCACGCTGTAAATGTTATCGACTGAAAATCTTTTATTTTAATCTTTTTTAAAAAGTCATCATCATTCAGAGTGTAGTCACTTCTACATATAAGAGGAACCCCTCCCTGGATTCTTTCCAGAAAGTTTGCCTTGAGACATATCTTTAGCCATCTGTGTTTATTTTTCTTTAATTTTTCTATCTTATTTTTCTTAACACTGGATACGCCAACTGGCCGAAATAAACGAAATCATAAATAATGTTGTTTACTCCGGTCTGTTGGCGTATCCAGGTGTCGGCTTTTATATCTCTTATAGTGTGATCCCAAGAATGATTCTCTTCATCTTTTATTGTACTACGGTTAGGGTATATTAGCAAGGTGGTGTTCAGTGCCCATGTTTCACTTCCGCATGCCAGTATGGGAAAGATGTACTTCTTAAATATCTTAATCTTGATTTTCATGGTTGTTTTTTCTGTTTTTCATAATATTCTCTACCTTCCCAAAAGCCGACCAACCAAGTATGATTCTTCTTTTGACCTCAGAAGGGAAATCTCCATTCTTCCTCACCGTCTTTCCAAGGTAAACATAGCTATCGATTTCTTCTATGGAGTTCCCATCTACAATAATGGTGCTGGCGTTGGATGACAACTATTAAATAAGACTTCAGTTGTTTCTAAATGCATGCTAAAACCAACTGGTGGTATGAATACAATAATAATATAATATAAAACAAATATTTATATAACTAGGTATGTAACATGTTTCAGATTATGGCTATTTTCTAATTATCATAAAGTACGTATTGCTGTCTGACAACTACAATATTTTTCATTTATACCTTAGACTGATATATTAAGTATGCAGTTTAATGGATATAATATTTTAAAAGATTGTCTTCTTTAAGACTTTTAGGTATCGGAGTAGTAGTATATATTGAAATCAATATCGTTAAGGTTGAAACTCTATCTCTCAATATTTAATCATTTGGTTTGCTTATTAAGCCTTAATGGGAAGAAATATATAATATATAATAAATGTAACATTACCATTTTTGTATATTTAAAAGATTGAATACCACGATGAATTAGTAAACGAACAATTATAGCACAACGATGAAAGTTAGTAAGTTGTAGTTGCACTGTCATTTAATACATAAAAGGTTATGAAAAATATTATATTTCTGATTCGAAAGGTTACTTGTTATGCTATATAAGTAGTAGGGAAGGAGTACCACGATCACAATTGCGTGGGCGGGAGGGGGGGCTGAGTCATGCTGAGTCATGCTCAGA
>JAYRBW010076449.1:0-24812 GCA_036023295.1 Invenusta paracnida | reverse complement strand
TAACAGACTTTTTCAAGGCTACCAAATTCTTGATTAGTGCTATTTGATGGTAAACATCATAAAGAATAAAATAATTCTAATTTAGAAAACTCTTCGTATACATTGGTAAAGTTAAAGGGACTATAGTCATAAAAATGTATTTTTTAAAGGGGTGCGTCGTTTTTAATGAGCGGGGGTGTATACGTGTATGAAGTAAACGTTTGTTAGCAAATTTAAATTAAATGGCGAGTAAAATTTTATTTAAATGAATAAATTTCACAGTCAAATGACCTGAAGTAAGAGTTGTTTAAATCTTTGTTTTTAACACTGCAGTCCTGCAGATTTATTTTGAATACTATATTTTGTATGACAAAACCTTTTTATTTTTTAAGATATGCACCTTGGTAAAAAGTTTTTGATGTTAATTAAATGGTTATAAAATATAATCAGTCATATAAATAAAATATAGTTGCAATAATAACAAAAAATTCATTTATAAAAAAGAAATATAATTTAATATGTTATAAATAAATACGTACTAAGTAAAATAAGTTTATTAACAATTTTTAAATTAACGTTTTGTAGTTTTTTTATACTTACTCGTAAATATATATATTTATATATAAATGTTATAATACATAACATTATAATTATTATAACGTTTCTCTACGACTATCTATTTCAAAATGCAATTAAATATTTCTAGGTTTTTTGGAAGAAACTTTTATACAAAAATAACCTTCCAACATTTAAATAAGAATCTCGTAAACTGACTGAGTGTCATGACTCCTAGAGTTTCAACAGTTGTAGAAAAACTTTTAAAGGTGGAGACGACAGGTGAGAAAAGGAGGTATCCGGTTTGAACGAAGGCAAAGAAGAGAATGGCAAACATTATGAGAAAGTAGCTCATTGGTTTGGCAGCAAGAGACAGGACCTGTGAGAGAGTTGTCATCTTCCGGTTGAAGGAGAGGAGTCTCATGATTCGGATCGTGAAGATGAATACAATACACCCCATGAGTATTTGGTTATTCTGTAATAGAGATGTGATAATATGGGATGGTTGTATACATGCGTCTTATGATAACAAACAAGTAAAAACTATATTAGGTACTTTTAAAAAACTAAATAAAAATAGAGATGCAATTTATTACTACATATAAATAATAATTATTCCATAATATAGGACATGTACAAAATGTCTTATTGAGTGATTACAAATATATGGGTTAAAACATAATGTTACAATGCTGTATAATTCAAATATTATCAAACGAGTATGTAGGTCCAATCATTTGTATTACTCTTAGGTATAAGTATTGCATGTTATATACACTAGAATGGCTATGAAAAAAAGTAAACTACACACTGTTGAACACTAATCAAGAAAACAGAGTTAATAAATTGTTGCCAGTAGAAAATATATAATTATATTATTGATATGTAGACTTGTGCAATTAATGATCTAATAATAATCGCTCATTAGTAACGCTGTATTATGACGAAAATAAACGTTTGGTTTTAAGTTTTGATATAAAATTATTTAAAGACATAAATATGTTCGTATGATCTTTTGAAGCTCATTCATAAATACGTTACAGGTAAAATAAGTATTATATTATAAAGTATTCTTACAGTGTTCATATATTATGGTGAAATTTTAACGATGAGAAAATATGTCTAGAAGAAACTATATTGCCTTGTATAAAACATGAAATATAACTCACAACAACAACGGTAACATTCTGAAGCTGATGATACCTTAAATATTTATGAATTTTACAATACATAATGACATATATACCGAATTTTATAACTGATGCATTTTATAACGAACCTCATCCCAGGTGGTTATGTATTGGAAATTAATGAACCGATTCGGATTCTTCTCCATGTAATATGTTACCGCCTTCTGAACAGCAATTCTCATGATAAAGAATCCAATTTCTATGATGCAGATTATTATCAAAATAAGATCCAATTTATTCCAAAAATTCTGAAATTGAAGAAATTGTAGTTTTTGAATTATATCTCACCAAGATTTACAAAAAGAAAAAGAAAAAAGTATTTAACTAACCCCAAGGAACGAGTAGCAGCCCTTAAGATGGATTTCTTTGATTTTTCTGACCAGAAAAACTAAAATAAGTATTCCGGCCACAGCGTCCAATGCAATATAGAAGACCGCGTTAAAGCCATAATATCGATTGAGACGAAGTGTGTAGAATTTTGGATTGATGAACAAGCCTGAAATAAAAATGTTGTTTACCAGAAGTAAGTCTTGGACACACATTTAGCTTTATATATTTATATTTTAATTACGATCAATTTAAATTAGCTTGATACGATATCTGTGCTGATATGTAACTCAGAGCACTCTTAAAAAGTTAATCTCGAATTCAATGTAAATGAAGTTTTAAAATAGTCATCGGTTCGGAATCGAATAAAAATGAAAATGAAAATTTATAATATGTACATAAAATACAATTTATACAAAATGTTAGATTTACATTAACAGCTAAATATACCGTAAAATGAATATTTAATGATATTTTTAAAAACATTTATATAGCTCTTTTATTAGGGGGTAATCTAAACGAAAAAATATAGAACAATAATAGGAATATATTTTGATATCATTTTATAAATACATTTTATAAATGTTATATCGCATAGTAAAGTCAAAGGAATATCTACTCTTCAAATAGTCCTATTATGAAATAATCTAATTTTTTAAAACTTATAATGAATTATACCATTTGCAATTAGAATATTAACCTAATTTCTCTTAATAGTTCAAACTATAAGGTTTATCGGCTTCTAGGTAAAAGTATAAACAAAATAAACCTAATAAAACAGCCTTGTTTTCAAAGTAGGGCTAATAAAATAGCACTATCCCGTTGCCTACCTCCTCCATTGAAAACTTCAACCAGCATGAGTGAAGCGGTGTAGAGATTCGTTCCAGGATTATAAAGCAGGAACTCGAAGAAGACACCCCGAGTATACGGATCTATCCAATCAGAAGCTAAGAGACTTGCTAGTTGCTTTCTAGCGTTGGTCCGAGGTGGTTCGAGTCGAGCCACATAGCCTCCGCCACCGTACATGGCTAGTTGGCCCCAGTAGGGATAGCCGTATATCTTAAGGGCGCTTGTGAAGGACCACGGTTCAGTCTCAATCTGTGTTTGGTCTGAAAATGATCGGCCAAATGGAGATCATTAATTTGTTAATTTATATTGCTTTGAAAAAATTATAATATTTATCTCAAAACAGAAATTTATACCCCGAGATTTGAAATAGCGTCTAATTTTTGTATAATATAAAATATGTACTTTTCCTGATTAACCTCTTTGTTGGGTTGATTTCATATATTCTAATATGTACTTATATAAATTGTGTTTTAAATTTTTTAAATTTGCATGCCAACCAAATTTTTTTTCTTTAAAGAATAAGCATTATATTTTAATTGATATAATACTAAATTTATTTAAAGCAAATTTTTTTCGTGTATGTTTATTACTTTTCTAATAATCACTTAAATTAGTTTGTGTTTCATTTAAAAAAGTTTTCAATTGCTTCTTTTTTTGAAGACCAATATAAAAAATATCATATACACGTAAATTTTTCAGCTTTTACATTTTACCAAAATTATGCAATATGATAAGATACATTTTTATGAGCATACCTATACTCATAGTAGTTATTTTTTGGAAACATATATATCTAAAATACATACTTCATGGAGTATGCTTTGAAATACTATACCGCAATTATAGATGGAGTAAGAAACTATATCGCATCAAAGGTGGGGTTAGATATAAAACGAGAAATGAACCAAGAACAATAGCAGTAATTAATTATTAATAATAGCATTCCCATTCGTGACATATTACATTAAACTATCTGGTGCTTTAGTTTGAGTTATGCATATACACCATGTCACACATTTAGCTATTATATTGATCTTTGCTTTTCTTCATTAATTTTTAATTGTGCCTTATTTAATGTGAAGTCTTATGATGAACTAACAAATCTTCTGATAATATCAAATTGCCAGGTTCTATGAATCATCTATAGGTCATCATTTCATTGCTTGGACGTATGATTATGAATTCTGAGAATGTTAGGGGTGCAGAATAATTATGAGCACGAAGATGATGGAGTGGTAGCAAAATTTGTGAGGACAAAGATTTGCGTTAAGGGAATATAATTCGAATTTCAGATTGAAAGTGTTCGATTTGCAATTGACGTGGATACGTGTAAATTTTGTTAAACGAATTGATGATTTTTCATGATATTGTGCAAATATATATACATAATTAGTGTATATATATTCTGACCAAATGTTGAGCACAAAATATTGACTTATGACTTACTCTATGACTTTACAGCTTATTCATATATTTTTGTATTTAATTTTTTGTGATTTATTATTTCCAAAAATATTTGATATATTTGTTTGAATAATAGGGAACGTTATTGCAGTAATTAACAAGATTGTTGAATAACCCATAGGACAGGAACTTAACTGATTGGACAGTAATTTATTGTTATAATTAGGTGCAATTTTAATATTATTTTAATAAGATTGAGAATGACTGAGGTATTTCTTGATACAAAATCTGTAAATCTGACCTGATTTATTGAGTAGTTTCCATCCTGGATGGAATGATCGGGTCTCTTCAGAGAAGATACTGTAGTCTTCTCGGCATGTAGAAGCGATCCAGGACATCGGCTCGATTAGAAAACACTTGCCTTAAAAGTAAATTTTATCTATTTTAGAAATCAGTCTAAACTAATACAATTTCAACGCTTAATATAAAACTAAATGAGGAATATACGGATTTCACACGGAAAGAATTTGAGAATAAAAAGAAGAGATATAACGAAATGGAACCAACGAATATTGGACCAACAGTAAATATGATGCACACAATGTTTTGATTTTCTTTCAATTTTCAAATTTATTCGATGCTAATTATTTTAAAACACTTAAGTATTTATTCTATTCTTTAAAATGATTCGAGTGATTCTACTCATTGTCTGACTATGTCTTCTATTATCTGCTGTTCAAACTATTAGTAAGTTGATTGTACAGTATTGCTTTACTTGAAATCTTAAACATACACTTATGTGTTTTAAATATAAATTATAATAAAACTGGAAGACAGAAAATGCATTATTTAAAAAAATTTTAAACCTAAACGTTTTTAAAACACCACATGTAAGTTAACAATACGAATTTGTTTGACTGGGAATTTAGCAGCAATTTATATAACTAGTCTTTATCTATTGAACTTCCAGATTGAAGGTTATTCTACCAATTAGTTTAATGATCTTTTGAAGATTGTTATCTTTAACTGGTAGTTATTTAAAAAAATTGGACATGTTAAAATGTTTTAAAAATTACGTTTTACAGCTGTAGGTTTGTAAAAAACATGAAATATATACAAAGAAAATAATATTAAATATAATTAAATAATTAATAATATATTATATAAATAAAATTCATATATTATATTATATAAAAATGGGTTGCAATTAGTGATTTAGTACACATACGTGCATAATAATTATACGCACGAAAGCTTATTATATATAAAGGATATATAAATAAGCTGTTAGCGTATATCAATAAGCTCAGATAAAATTATTATTGAAGTGCAGAAACTATTAATTGGCTTATCATTAAAAAAGCCTTAAAAAATAACCAGTATATACATGATAAATATGCTATTAATACAACTTTATAAATTTTCAAGTATTTGAAAATTAAAATATGTTACAATTAATATAAATCCAAAAGAAAGTAGAAACTGTCATTTTTGTAAAAAAATTGGGAAGGCTAACTATACACTATTTCATAATAAGTATATTTTCTAAATACATATAAATAAGTAATATTATTTTACTTATATTTTTAATTTATGATTTAAAAAAATATTTATCACAATATTTGTAAAAATTACTTTGAGTAACATAAAATTTGTGTTTACTTGGTCGTTCAATGCGCACTTGTCGGAGCTGTATGTGTCGGATTCTCCAAAGTTGGGGGTCTGCCGTCCACTGGCCTGCGTTAAGATCGCAAACTTTATTATTGTAGCAGACTTCCGGGTAGAGGGTTGGTATCAGAGTGTTGTTCAGATACTGCCAGATGTGCTCGCGGAGTTTGATGTGAGTCTATCATAGTTATAGGGGACACGAGGATTATGCAACCGTAATAAGACTTTATAATATGTAAGCGTTATTACAATCTATAGATGAGATAAAACATAAAGTAATGATTATTATAATTACTCTATGAGATAAACATTCGAATCTACGAGCCTTAGTCATATTACAATCAATGTAGGAAATACATATTCAAAATCTAAGAGTTTTAGGGAAGTAGATTCAGCGTTTGTTTCCGACATAGATTATACAATTGCATATTTATCTAACATTCATGATTTAGCAGTGAATAAATATTTATTCTACAAGTAGATTTTATTTATTTTTAATTCAAATATTTCGTAATCAATATTAGTATTTCAATAGTTATAAATCTTTATTGTTTATGGATCTTTATTGTCTAGCAGGAATCCGCCGTGACCCTTTAAAGGTTTCGATGACTCCTTTTATTTTTATAAATATCTTATAAGCGACATTAACTTGGATGCTGTGCCATCTACTAGCGTGTAAGAGAAATAACATCCAAAAGATCCTGTTTAAGATGTTATTCGGAATAATTAAAACAGCTCAAAGGTCAAGAATCCCTGAAAACACTGAAATAAAGACTGCTTGGATTATGACAATGTTTCACACATGGAACAATAAATGGAAGTTGTTTGGGAAGCTGGATGGTGGATTGAAGGTCCTAAAGAAGCTGAACGAGCTAGAAATGAAATCGACTTGAACTACTTGCGGAACTTTATATCAGAAGTTAGAAAAACAAATGGTTATTTATATCTTTCACAAATTTACAAAGAGATAATTGCTTGCATTCAATATCACTTAAATTACACCTTGCATATAAATTGCTCCATTTTCAAAGACTCAGAATTTTCCGAAACAGGATGCCCAAACTAATAAGCTACTGCTTATGATAAAGTTGTTTTGCGCGATAAAAAACTCAGTATTTCTCTGGATGACAAGGATCCTCTTTGGAAAAATAGAGCCTCTAGTCTCTCAAATCCCCAATAGTTACTCTTCAGATTAATTTACCACATTGACCTTCCCCTTTTCTCTTCAGATCAATAGCATATAAATCTAAGCTTTGAATACGATTATCAGATAAAACTGAAGTACAACAATAATGGTATCAAATATCTCAAATACACAGAAAAATTTTACACAGAAATTTACACAGAAGTAGAAACAATCAATTTGGATTAATAGATTGTCGTAGAGATCCCAAAAGTGACAAGAATTTACGAAAACCTAGAAAACAGGTGTGTCATTGAAATGTATGAAAACTATCTATAAGTCACCAGCCTGATAACGTAAGTGTTTTTTCCATGGTATGGAATAAAACAACACCATAGGGCGTTCACTTCATTGGGAAGGTTACCAGAAATTTAATGAAAATCTTTATCGAGAAAATGAAATTTTCAAATACAAGTCTTAGAAGAACTTCTCAAATGAAACAGCTTTCCAACAACATTCCTTCAAATGTCATTCAAAAGAAGAGTGTAAAAATGTCAGAATTGGAAACGGTTTCTTATATTGAGACAATCTTTTGAAAAGAAAATGCCTATTTCATGATACGGTTCGTCAACTAACGATTTAACACCCATGTCGAGTACTGGAACAAGCAAAGGAAGCTATCCAATTTTTGATAGTTATATATTTGGTCAAAGAAGAGATAGATGCAGCAGGCAATATTTATATAATAATTGTATGTTCAATTTTAAAATGAAATCATGAATTGTCATTAACTATTAAGGTTGTTTTGCATATTTATATTTTAAGTATTGTTTTCAAAAAAATATATATATAGTTAGTTGCTTTACATCTTTATGGTTTATGTCTAGTTAATGGATTTTATTGTACTTTTTAACTATCAATTTCAATTTACAGTAGAATAAACGTTTAGATTCTACTTCCAATAAATACTATATTATCTTCAGGAAATGATTAAATACATAAAATGGAAAGCAATTTACGAAACAATATAAGCGGTTGCCGTCTTGAAAAATATATAATAAGTTTAATGGAATATATATTTATTAGATGATAACAAACTTTAGCAAATTTATGAAGGTTGTTGATCGACTAAAAGGTATTTGTAATATAAATATAATGTACAAAATAGACAAAAGACGTAAAATGATTAATGTCACTGGAATATATTTCGGTTTCAAACCGAAGCCATTTTCAATAAAACAAGGTAGTTTGGAAACTTTCCTTTCAAGGAAAATTGATTTGGGTAGAAGCCTAAATATATTTCAGTAATATTGAACATTTTATGTCTTTTGTCTATATTTTGTATTAATAAATCAAGATGACAATGAATATTTATAAACATAACGGCTAAAAACATGCGATTATTATGCAATACTTTTATTTACAACATTAACTATAAAGGTATAAATTAAATATGCCTTAAAAGCATAATTATAAGCCAAATAGACATAAACCAAAAAAAGACTGTTATCAGTTACAAAATTATAACATTTATATGATTTTAGTTTTCAATAATTTATGAAAATACAAAAAAGTGTAATTAAAGTACTAAAGTATAGGCAAACCATGTATATAATATACATATGCATAAGGAAATAATGACAATGTTGATAAGAAAGGTAGTGGCGATATACGTATGGAAGGTGTTAAAAAGATAGCCAACAATAGCCTAATACACTTGATTTATTATTCAGTCACATAATTCTACCCATGGAGCATTGATCGTATCCTAGGTGTAAATTTAATATAATGTTATCCGACAACGTAGGCACATTAATAATTAAAAAATAGTCATACATTTTAAAAATAATGTAAAATGAATATCTATACTACTTTATACTACCTTATATAAATTTTATTGAAATAAAAAGATTTTCTGTCGAAAGAATTTACAACGTGATGCATATGAAATCAATTAGAGTTGAAACTTATATTGAATGCTGAAAACCGTACCAGTTATTTATCTATAATTAATTGAAATCAATTGCCTGCTCCATGGTCTGTACCATAAACTTATAATTAAACTCAAAAATATCATTACACAGTAAACTTTTTTTGCAATAATGCACTCATTTTAAACAGAGATAGTCAAATTATTGCACAGCACGTTGAATTGATTAAAATAAATAAAATACCTAAGTCGAGTAGTATGCAGTATATAGCTCATCAAATAGAAAAATGCACATACAATTAAAATTTTAAACTACTGATAGCAAAATAGTATGAAACATAATTTTTTAAATATGAATTACAACAACTTCTATAATGACATTTCTGAATTTTGTGAATGTTTAAGGGTGAAATAATAAACACAAACATTTCAACAAAATTAACAGTGACGACTCCTTTATTCTTAATCTATAGTCTGTACCATTAGGCAGATTTTAAACTCATTGATCTTATATGCATTGCGTTGTAAATATCTGATAGAAAATCGTTGTACACTAATGTTTGTAAGAAGGTAAGTTTGAAATAAGGTATGAAATAAGTGGTGCTAGTTATTTATATTTTTACAATTTGAAGATTAAATATTTAATCTAAACCAATCTTCACGTGTCACAAGAATCTTTAAATATATAGCTATGTAGTTACATACCCAAACGTTTATTACAACGATCATGATTTCAGAGATATTCTTTGTAATTAAGTATTACCTATTTTACAAATATTTAGGCTAAGAAAATAGTGTTATCAAACTGCATAGAATAATGAAGAATAGTTGAAACTCTGTCTATTAATACTCTGCATGGCCTGCAGTACATAGCGCTAAAATGTTTTTATATATTTTTGCTATTAAAATCTCTTTGTACTCTTTTTTGGCACGTATAGTGCATAGTCATGACCAAAAAGGTAACCCAAGTTTTTATGTTTCATTTTAATCTGCAGAAATAAAAACAATAACTTTTAAACCAACAAATTGAAAAAATCGAAATATACGATTACGTCATCTTAAACATACGTTCGTGAACTTATTGACTTGCTCCACAGAGTTATTACTGGCGAAGTGACCTTCGACAATCATCGATTGAGCCTGGTTGTTCTGCAGGAAGGTGCGATAGTCTTGATTAGTGTAGGTCCAAGCCATCAAGATCAGAATGAAGAGGATGTAGAAGAGGGTGTCGCGGATTATCAAATTCATCTCCTTCTCCTTCAAGCTGAAACAATAATAAATGGAGACAACAAAAGCACTAACTTGTCATTAATGTATATGAAAATTTTCTTTTGATTTATTGAGTGCATAGAAATATATAGAAATATAATGCTATTTGTATTTCAATGATTATATATTTCTAATATTAATTAAAAATTAGTGATTTAATATTTCTACTATCACTAAGTAGTGAAGACGCAATAATAGAATTTTACAATGGGGGCCATTTTTTCCGATTAGCAACACATTTTGAACATCTTTAAATTTTTATATAATCTTTGATTCAAACATTTTCACCACGGATCTATCATTCACTTCCACATGTTCAATATTTTGGATTGCTTTAAACAAAAATAATTATACCTCATTTTAAGAAACATCTGAAATGAAATTTTTGTGAAACTTTCACGTGGTACTATCAAAGACGTTTAGATATTAACCATCTTAATATTTAAACGTCTTTAACTACTACTCTTTGTTTTAATAAGTTTTTAAAATATAAAATACGTAAAATGGTCGTAAAATCGTTGTTAATGCTTTTGCACTAATGTGATATACAATTTTAATTAAGTTTTTCTTTTATGAAATATATAAATAATATTTATCAGTAATTATTCTTTTAAATCAAAAATGAAATATAAATTATGCATGTCTCTTTAATTATTTTAAATGTATATAAAATGATACAATTACAAATATATAATGATCTTATCAATATCAAACCACTAATAAATTGTAAAAACGAGTGAACATAACAAGAAACCGGTACCGTTTATTCCGATTTTCCTCCAAGACAGTTTGATTGGGAGGTTCATAGACCGAGTGTTTCAGTTGATAGAGCTCGCTGACTTTCTTGGGATCGCTGAGGTCGTCAATAGTCAGAGGTTTGTGCATCGGCAGGGCGCCCATGTTTAAAAGCTCTTCTCCCACTTCATCATGATCCTCTTCTGGGGATTTGATTACGAGGGCGTAGATAGTCACAATTACCAAGATCTGTGATTCGTGGGGGGTTAAGAGAGGAGATTAACAGATACATGCATATGTGAAGCAATCATGTAGAGAAAATTATACATGTCAAATGTGGCAGGTGTTGAGTTGCATATAAAAAACATAAAATAGGTAGCCACAATAAATAAAAGTAGAAAAATAATTCCTTTGTGTATAATGTTGTAAAAATGTTAATGTGAAATTTTCTGAATTGTGTATAATTTGTTAAACAAGTTTCAAATATCATACATACATATACATAAGATAAATATTATAGTAAATCTTATATAGTAGGCATAACTACAAAAAACAGATTTTGAAAATGCATATATTGGATTATATCAATTTGAAATTTGAACAGTCAATTTTTTAAATCCATTTAAAATTATATTACATTTTATAGCGGCAATAAGATAAGTTGTGTCTGTAGTTCACATTTAAATCAAATGACATATAATAAAATGCAAAGAAAACTTCGTATTAATTTACTTTTTATAAATTATTTCCTTTTAATTGACAATAACTATTAAGCCAGTATTTTTAATATAAGATTTTTTATGGTAATTGATGCGGCGAGTTAAATACCATGAGAAAATGGATATTTAACTTTTCGTTAACAATATATTTAGGACAACAGGAAATATAAATAGAATGCAAATAAATCATGTCCAATTAATATTTCTAGATGATTTTTTTAGAATCCCCGAAGTTTACTTACCTTTAAAGGTTGAATAAAGAGAATTGATTGTACCATACTGATAGAAATACTGGCCAGCCATTCACCAGTCTTCTGTTCGCCTAGAACCCCCCCGAATTCTACCATAAGGAAGGTTGCAGTAGCAACACTGAGGAAGCTCAAGATGTAGCCGAAATAGTAGGACCACCAGGGCAGCGGATAGATACGGCTGATACATCGCTTAGTCCGGCTCTGATAAGTGAAATGGTGGTGTAAGAATGGTGTGCGACACAGTATTATAAATATATTTATGAATGGTATGGTATGGTATGGTATGGTATATTAGAACTTCAAACATGTTCACGGATGGGGTAATACCATTTATAAGGTAATATAGGTGTATAGGTAAAACAACAAATGTCTATTAATTAAAACTTTAAATGAAAGATTAGCAAAATAATATTAAAGAGAAAGACCTTAAGTGTATTTCTGTTGAGGTATCGTCCTGTTGTATCGCACACGACCTCAATATCTTCCTCAAACGGATACACGGTGGATGAACAACTACCTCGCACCGTTTCCTGGGTGGTGTTCTGGTACTTTGACGTCAGTTCCACTCCCGAGGCAGTGACGGGTCTGGAGCTCTTTCTTTGGGTATTCGGTGACTGAAGACATCATTCAGATTATTTGTATTAAACATATTATATATAGGAATTGAAACCAACATGCAATATTTAAAAATATACATTATATTAAAACATATTTATAATATATGTAAAGGGTAGTTTGGACTGGTTCAATCACGGGAGCTATATTTCTAAATATACATAGTTATACTCATCTTTATGATCTAAAAAAGTACAAAAAATATCAGTAAATCGAACACAAACAGGTATAGTTCTTATTTAAGAAGTGGCAAAAGTTAAAATGAAATTCTTTCTGTATCCATTATTTACTCAAAGAAAAACAGTGTAACATTTTTTGAAAATATAATTAAATGAATTTATATATAGAATGCTTTACATCTTAATTCTTTCAAAGCAATAAAATGGTCAAGTTAAAAAATATCCTTGGACAGCAATCAGACAAACCCTATCAGACAGCAATAAAACTGCATAACAACAATAAGAGTTAGGTACTATGGGATTGTAATATGATATTAGTCAGAAATTCAACCATTGTGTACATATTCACAATACTTTATGGATAACTAGGTAATTTAAATTATTTCGATAATATGTAACTATAAAGAACGATTTAAATTGTATACTCTTTTATTTATTATATTTTGTGTATTTTTTATAATATTCTAGAGTACAGCGCTGTTTATCATAATATGTAAACAATGACATACAACTATTTCAAATAATAGTAGTACACTTAAAAAATGAAAAAATCAATAAAAAAATTTATGAAAAAATCAATTAATAATAGCTTATAAAACCTTAGTTTTCAATAAACTTAAGGCATAGACTATTTGCGAACTGTCGATAAGTATTACAATCTAGCTTTCAATTAACTGAAAATAGAATCTTAAAAATAGAATTTTCGAAAAAAGTAGGACTACAACTATAGTAGCGGAATGCACAAAACTACACATTTTCTAAAAATTCGGGATAATTGTCACTTACGACTGTCCCTCAAATTCATAAAATAATTCATTAACCCTGCAATAAAACATAATATTATACTTAAAAGGGCCTCAAATCAATACGACCCACAATATGTAAATACGAAGCAACAGAGACATTATTTTTAACTGCTTAAATTTCTACAAAGACAAATAAAGTAATGGAAGTTGCTTGCATTTATTGGAACTGAACTCTATAAACAATAATTAAAAAAATAGCAGACCCATTTTTAAAGACCGCTAAATAAAATTACCCCTTGGATTACCCTTAAATAAATATCCATCTAAGAAATTTAAATGTCTCTTCATTCATTCAAAAATATTTATACAATGAAATACAAATACTTTTATCAATTACATTTTAAAAATTACTAGATTACCCAAAAACAAAAAGTTTTATCTTTTTTCAATATAACTGTATTCATCTATACATAAATTATATACCTACTTATGACTCATATATACTTTGACCTACAGCTTTACTTTTTTTCAAAATTTATCTTATTTATACCGTATTTATATTTTCTTAATAACCGACCTCGAATAAAAAATAAAGACATCCCAAGGATTCAAACTGATTATGTACCTTTACATTATATATAATATATTTATTAATGTAATATTTCATTCATTTACTTTATCCCAATTTTACTATTAATATTTGTAATTAGTCTTAACTTTCTACCTTAGCGCATTACGAGTATATTAAATTTCTTAATAACAAGTACCTACATATTATCGTTTAGGTAGCTCTAGCAATATTATTACATCCTATGCAATACCTCTAGCTCCATTGGTTACTCCTACCATTTGTATATTTATTTGTCTATGTTTAATATTAGTTGCATCTAGAAATAAATAATTCTTATTATCATAATATGTACCTATGTACTATTATTCCATATTAAATATGTTTAGAACTTAAAATCGTAAATTGTAAATTGTAAATTGTAATATACTAATATATTAGATACTGCTATGAAAGAAATTATTTATTAATATATTCATTTACAAAGAGCAGTGTTAATTAACAAAGTCTTTATTTAAATTCCGCTGCAATGTGTTTATTTGTAAATGAACACATAGTTTGTTTTAGAATATATATATATATGTATAACTAAAACATTCATTATGTATATATGTATATTATACATATAGGTAAATATATTTGACTTTAAATGTATTAAAATACAAACCTGCGCTTTGTGTGTTTTTTTAACCCGATCTCTTCGATTTCTGAAGAGTATGACAATGAGGACGTTAATTGGAACGACAATTAGTGCTGAAACGGTGGCTAAGAATATACTATGCGGAGAAACCTTTATTGGACCAATCTCAAAAAGTTTTGGGCTTTCAACTTTGCTTTCCTGAAAATGTAATAAGAAATATATATTATTCTAAGAAAAATAGTATAGTAAATATGATTACGCATTTTTTTATTATTTATTCTACAAGTAATTTAAGTCGTAATATTCATGTGAGACTCCTTAGTAAAATTATAATCGTTATACACAGGATAATAGCAACAAATTTGTTTTGTAGATATTTATGAATATAGATGTTTAAAAAATCTTATGCTCCAAAACTGTTGACATTTGAAAAATGACAAAATTGAGGTAAATATAAAACTATATTAAATTTGTTAAACACATAAACGATATTTTTAACTAGGTATATTAGTTTTAAAAAAATAATAATTATGGCTATTACAATGTATATTTTATATGTATTAGTATTTATTACGGTATGTAAATATTACTAAAGATGTGTTAAAATTTATTATGGATGAATAGTTTCAGGTAAAGCATTAAAAAACATGGTACTCATTTTTTTCTTATGTGTAAATAAATATTCATAAATAAAAGTTTTCATAAATATGTAAATTATATATTTATTATAAATATTACAACATAATTCAACTATTTCATAAATAATTTACGTTTCACTGACTTGTTTTGTCTTATATTCAAATAACTGAATTTACAGTGATATTCGAAATGTACTAGTATATATTTTAATAGTGGTTTAATGAATTGCATAACAAACAAAATATTTAAACAAAGTAAGTAAACAGTTTTTACCTGTCCATAGAACATAAGGTTTGTCATCATGGTCCACATGATAATCACCAAACAGCTTGTGGCCCTCTGAACCCGCGTGAACTTTGACCTCGAAGGTCGCGTCACCACAGAAAACCAGAGATGTCCGTCGAATAAGTTTTTCGTGCCACGAGTCCAGAAAACATTCTCGAAACTGTTCACTTCCTCCTTCCCGGCAACATTGAATACTCGATCGATCTGTTTTAGTGATTGAGATGAAATCAATAAAAGATGTTTAATAATTGATGATGTGAACTACGTAATTGTTTAAATGTATATTATATAGTCCACGATTGAAGAATCCGTAACAATTATTTTCTATTAGTTCATGTCTCAATTTACACAAAAGATTGTACAGGAACACTATAGAAAAGTATTTCAAATGTATAAATAAACAAATAATTAAAAATCATAACTCACATGAACAATTATTTTAAGATAGAAAGTGATGGGGACATTTTTAACTACTTTTTTTAACATCATGTATCCTTATCAATTATATTGCTATATAAAAGCTTTGACTATTCATGAACTTACATATATTTTACTTATTATAACTACTTAATAACCGGTTATTTGAAACATAATGGAATAAAATAAATTGTGCTACTTGTTAATTTTAGCTGTAGTATTCACATTATTAATGATTCAATTATATACATATACCTATGAAGAAGCAATTGAAATGCATATATTATATATATTCTACCAATATATACTCATATTATAATATTTCTAATAGGTCACTTTTTGGTCATAATTAAGTAAACAGAAATAATTTCGAAGTAACATATTTTATTAAGGCGACATGTTTCAAACGCATAGTTATTCTCATGCAACAAGAGTGAGAATTGTGGAAAATGGAGATTAAATGGTACATAATTTGATATACAGATATGATGACGTAATTAAAATGTAGACTAAACTAGAGAGAGAGAGAAACAGACACAGGTTAGACTGAACAGAGAGAGAACTAAGGATTACAAGGTATTAAAAAATAATTGGGGATCAACAATTGATATGAAGGCGGAACTTAGAAGAAATCTGTAATTTATAGATTTCCGTGTTTTATTTAGGTTTGTGCTTAGAAATGTGAGAGACTTCAAAATGAATACAGAAATTATCCAGAATTATGATGTGCGTTGAGAATAATGAAATTATTATCAAAGGCGAAAGTGTTATTGCAGGTAGAGTGATGTTTAAAAAACTTACTTTTCCGATTATCATTAATTCTTTTAAGGAAAAATCTTTTGGTTTGACCAATATACGCAGAATTACAGTTTGCACAAGTATCTTCATGGTATACGACACAAAAATACTTTACACAAATACCTAAAAATATCTTACACAAAATAAGTTATTTCTTGATAGAAAATAGAGATCTGACTTTATACAGGAAGAGAAATAAACACAAATATTAGGTATAAATTTACGAAGCTTAGAAGCGAAAGTCTGTATGTGATCCATAGATATCTGATATATATGTATGTGTGTATATAATATACTAACTCTAATGATTTGGATGTTTATAGTGAGGTCTTCTGACCAGTATAGAGGTAAAGATAATTTAAAGTCGATACACCTTTTGCTCAAAGAAGAAATATTACAGAAGAAATAACTTAAAAGACGATTAACCTAACTGTCTATTTGATAGGAGGCGGGATAACTGTTATTGTAAAGAATTTATTTAATGAGAACAATTTCTTTATGAAAAAGGAAAATCAGACCAGGGGCTAGAATTAGCAAGAGCACGACAGATTAGAGAATGGATAGTAGACAGTTTATATTTCATGAGAGCAAGAGAATTGATATTAAGGAAAAGGTCATAGTATCAATAGGCTTTCTATGCACACACGTTTTGAAAGAATTGTCATTGAAATTAATGAGAAGATCAAGGAAAGAAAGTTTATTATCGTTAGTCCGTTAGTCAATTCCATATAGGCAATTTGACACTAGCTGACGAACTATTAAATATAGGCTAGAGAGCATGGGCAGGCTGGGCAGAGTCAAGAATACAAATAATATCATCAACTTATCTTTCCTAATGGTGGTGAATTCTAACAGAGGAAGAGTCATGTAACGTTTTTTCTATTTTACACATAAACACGTTAGCTAAAAGAGGTCCAAGGGAAGAACCCATGGCGACACGATCAGATTGAGTAAAGAATGAAACATTAAAATAAATAACAATATCTTTATAAACTAGATGAATTAAATTCTTAACTGTAGACTTTTCAAATGCACCAGGCAATGAAATGAACATCAAATAGTAGAAATATGGCGTAGTCGATGGCTTCCTCCAAAGGTGTATTGGTGATTAGTGAAACCGTACCATAGAATGGTAGCTGAAGCGATGTATCGAGGTTTAGACGGAAAAGTTATTTTTTTTATCATGGCAGCTGAGACATTAATCTGTGTCTCGGGTTGTTTGGAGAATAATTCCGATAGAAAGTTAGATAAATTGTAGTAAGAAGAACCAGGAAAGGATACAATAGGTCCAAGAGGCACATTGTTCTTGTGGACCTTTATTAGATATAATCCATAGATGCGAGCTATCCTGCTACCAGAGGATTTGAACAAGGACTACTAGATAAATTACCAGCTGTCCTGGTAATATATCTAGTAGTCCTTGATTTGAATGACAAGAAATCGGAGTATCTAACAGTATTGTGTGGAAGAGGGCCGATTAAATCATTCTTAACGACAGATAGAAAATTAGTGAGCTTACGGTTGAAACGCTCTTTGACGATTATAGAGGTGTGTTGTTTCTCACAAGGATCAGCTAACGTAAGGTGAAAATTGCTCTCTTTTGAGAATATAAATTTTTCACATATTTTCCAGATAAAGGAATAGATTTTACTAGACCGACGCAAATTAAAGAGTCTATTATTAATACGAGATAGGGATCAGTCACGAATATCGCATTTTGCTGTACGCAGAACTTTTTGCGAAACATGTCTCTTTAATAAGCTATGTTACCTCGAAATTGCTTTCTGGTATATTTAAATATGATTTGTTATTATACTCTTATTATTATTTACCATTCCATCATCCTCGTCCACTGCTAGCCATTGATTGGCAATGAAGTAGTATTTTAGGTTTGTGTTGACTTCTTCCACAAGCATTCTTCCAAAATACCAGCCAGGGTTGGAGCCGGAGTTATCGTGGAATAGTCTATAGAACAAATAGTTTAAGTTTAGTTTAAGTATCAACATTTATCTTTACGTTACGCCTGTAATTAGTATTAATGATAATAATTTACGTATTTAATATATGGATTTAATATGTATTAAATATTTCCATAAAATATTTATTATATTATAGTTTCAGAATTGTGTTTTTATAATAATATCTGCATATTAAACACATAGAAAAATTTATTCCGTAAATGAAATGTATATTTATGTTTGAATTCTGTGAAATATATATAGCATGGAATAACATGAAATATTGTAAAGAAATACACAACAATATTTTTAACGTATACAGCTGGAACAATGTATAGGTACATAATAGGGAAATTTCGGCAGAAGTGAAATAAAAAAACAAAAAATTATCTCTGATAGTTTATGATCTAAGAAGTTAACTATTTTTAGTCTCCATTCTGTGTTACACAGCTTGATCAAACAAAGTAGGACAGTTTACTTTTAAAAAAATTAATTTAAACTTTGGATATAAAGGTTCGATATTTTTTAAATGAATAATGTTAGAATGACTACATATAAATAAGGAATCAATAAAAATAAAAATACTCATAAATGGTCGAAAATAGTTATATTCATTTTGGGCGTCATTACTATGAAACAGAAACCTGATTAATTTTATTAGAATCATCTTGTAAATGCATTTTAACCATTGTTTAACAGAAACAAAACGAAAATTTAAGCAGATTAATTAGTAACCCAGTATATGTATGACTACAAATTATACATATTTTAGGCTATAATACCATTATAAGCATATATATTACCACAGCATGACCTAAACATCTTATGCTACAAGCATCGTGATATACATATAATTTTTAATAAACCAGTTTTTATGAAGACTTCACATAATATAACCCACCTTATGTGAGTGAGAGATCCCAGATAGTGCGGAGTGGTGAGTAAAATGGTGTCCACACCGGCCCACTGAAGTATTGGACGCTCTGTGTCAGCTAAGAGTCGAGGTCCCGTGTCCACGTGCTCCCCATGCAGCTCCAGAGATACCCGAGCTGTGGTTCCGGCATGATTCCTACGGCCCGTCCAAATTGTGATCTGTACCGAGAGTTGGCAATTCCACAAGTAGAAAACTAAATCGTACATTTCCTGCTTTCAAGTCCTTGTTTATAATATTTTAGTATTCATAGACATATACCGATGATAACATGATTTGTTTAAATCCATTTCAGTAAAAAATAATATAGTAATACAAATGTTATAATACATATATTTATTTCGTTTTCCCCGAGACATATCATATTTATACCTTAATTTACGAAATTTCTTGCGGTTCCTAATAGATTCTTAATTTCAAATTGTTTATCTACCCAATTTCAATTTTTTAATCTATAATTTTAAAATAAAAGTAACTTTTAAAATATAGACATTCTAATCTATAAAATTTATCATTAGTAACTAATTAAGTGTAATTCTCTTATTATTTATTATTTATCAAATGCATGTAAATATGATCCTTATATCTCAGTTAAGCTTATAATATTTAGTACTAGATTTATTATCTATATTTTATTTTTATCTATAAAAACAATTATACATAAATATTGCTATATTGTAGCTGTAGATCAAATAAGTGTAACAATTTGTTGCAATGTCCAGAAAAAATAATATAAATATATATAAAGTACACTTAGCGACGAAGAATGGTGATGACTTAAAATCAATACCGAATTCAAATTTTTTAAGAAAAATTGAAATGTACAACAATTATATAAAGAAATTCAATAATATAATAAATCGAAGTAGGTATAAATAATATAAAGCAGTCTATGAATTAATTAAATGTGAAATTTCATCTTTTATGATTTTAGTTTACAAAGAAAGAACAGAGACAACTAAGATATTTTTAATTTCAATTTATCCAAATAGGATTTTGAATAATTTGAAATGGCCCCTCATTTATATTATAGAAAAATACATTTATCATCATACTATTTCCATAATACTACTATATCATCATACTACTATTAAAATATTTACATAAAATGTGAAATAGAATTAATAGAATTAAAAGATGCTAGCAGGTATTACCTTGTAGGCGAATTCATCTCTAGGATCATTACAAATGAGAGGTGTTGCTCCGGCCTTGAGAATGTCCTCATGGTCCCGCTTTCTGGCCCAGATGACCACCAGAAACCAAAAACAGACAAGAGAGATACATAAAGCGAAGGCAATTGGGTTGCTGTCCAGCTTGAGCCAAGCCGAGTCGGAGATATCAATTTGTATTGGTGGAACAAAGGCGGCCGCCATGAAGGAAGTAAGATGGTTACAGATGCAGTGTGTAGCCAGAGGTGTTGAACACCCCGTCACCTGAGGGTAATTAAAGAGGTGATTTCGTGGTTTGCAGTAATCGCATCTTCAAATATTCCTGCATTTAGATAGCTGCATAATTTAAATATAGGATTGATTTAATGTGACGTCTAATTTTTGAAAGTAATATTTTTAATTCATTTTTTCATTTTTTCGTTTTTAAGAATGTAGATTTCTTTTTAGTGTTCTAAAAATAGTAAAAGATAGCCTAATTTTGTGTATAATAATATATTCTACGAGTGTCTCCAATTATAAATAATAAAATTTAATTTAAAATAAATAAAAAGCAAAGCAGCAAGTTGCATAACTCTTGCAATACATTTTAAAATGATGTAACCTGTGACTTTTAATTATATTTTAAAGTTTAGTAATGATAATTTTTATTTTATTTCTATTTTTTATAAATATACATATTAAAATTATATTTATAGTTAATAAAGCTTTTTGATAAAAGCAAGAAGTTGCCATTTTTTATATTTTGGAACATAATATTAAAAATGATCTAAAATTAAATATACATTCCGAAATACAAAATAGAGCATTACATTAAATTGTAAAAAGGAGGTAGATGCAGGATATAATAATTCCTGTATTTTACACATCGAAAATATACAAACCTCTAGAATGGAAATTTTGTTTAAAGCGCAGCACCAACAAGAACTGCTACAGAGTGCGAAAGATCTCTTTTTAACATTTGATAGATAGGAAAGATCTCCTAAAACTCGCAATAGCTCGGTTATTCGGGCAGCTATTGAAAATCGGCGTTCCCTGCTAGAATCTGCATAAACTTTTACGGGTAAAGGCTTGAACATGTCCCGATAAGACATGCATGGATCAGGTAGTATTTCTGATTTGAAATTCTCTTTATATCTCGCCTATACTTATAAGCGCTTATTCGAAGCAATCGATACTCCTACATTGAGTTTACAATAAGAATGCTATGTGCGGCGTTATACAACACAACAGTTTATGCTAAAATTTAAATCTTTTGGTGCCGCTTGTCTACATTACGGAGATGGACAATTTCCCTTCTAGTTGTTATTGATCGATTTCTATGATTTTATATATATATGTATCGTTATTTTGTAGATATTACACTTAACATATTCTTTTGTTAGAAATACAACTTAAGAAAATTGTTTGATTAAAGTAATTGTTACATTTGAAAAATCAATGCATTTTATTAACCACATAACTTATGAAAATATTCATAAGTATAAAATTGTTGTCAGGTAGTACTATAATTATTAGTAGTTTTAGTAATCCATGATCATTATATTATGTATGACATACATATATGTGAAATGTTTTAATACCTAGTAAATTTTTAATAGTGCATAATTAATACATTATCATTTTACACATGTTATTATTAAATAAATATGTGTTATTATTGTTATTATTACTAATTATAGTGTAAATTCACATTTATGCCAACGAGTATGATACTTTTCTATCATATTATATTTATAATTAATATAGAAAGTTATCTCCAGATTCTATTTGTGATTACTTTGGTCGAACCGACCAAAAACTAAAAAACTCGCTGAAGAACATTTTATTTATACGATAAAAATAGATAAAATCAATTTAGTAGGAGAACAGCAAAATAATCCAAACTCGAATGTCTCTCCCCAATTTGAATCTGATTGACCACAATATGTAGATTAAATCATATTTTAATTCTTAATATATAGTAACTTTTAAGAAGACCAGTCTAATTTTATGAATACATCGATTTTAACTCTACAAAACTAGAAAGTGGTAAATATAGCTATCCATTTTTGTATTACGCATAAAAACCTAAAAGTACCTTTCCAAGAATCATATTATGTAATAATATGCTTCGTTACTATTTTAATATTTTGACTTACGTAACAACCTCCTGTTTCAAGTTCCATTGTTGTTTCATTAAGGAAATAGCATCCAGTGGACACAACATTTGCTGAATACTTTGTTTCAACGAATTTTGTACTCAGTACTGTAGACAAAAAAAGACAAGCATTATTACAATTTAGTAAATACTTTGTATGCAAAATACTATTTTAAATATGTATAAAATATTTTGAACAACATATGTGAGGGTATGCCTCACATCATAATTATTATTACAAGTATAATTCATAAATGAAACACAAACAAACTAAATACACATTTATACGAGTATACACCAAGGTAATATCCTAGATTATAAAAATAGTTTAATAACTAATATTCATTTAACTTTTTTTCAAATTATATAGTATGTGATCCAAAAATATATAGGAAACTACAATTTTGTAACTTTTCGTATGATAGATCGATTTGTCTGAAATGTCTTTAAGCCAGTAAAAATGTCTATAACTATTATTTGGCATATTGAATTATAAAAATTAAACATCACATAAAATTTTAATAAAATTAATATTATAAATATGTATTAATAATTAAAAATGTATAAATTACCAAATATACCCGATATACTGTATATTTAGTCAAGAATAAGTTTTCTGAATGATAAAAAACTACTAAAGTCTTAGTAATAACAACTAGTAAATTACAACTTTATTTTTTATAAACAAGACAATTTGTTGAGAAGTGTACTGTGAAAATGTTAATAAAAACTTCGGAGGAATCAACATATTTTTAATTGGTATGAAGCCTGTATAGTGTGCAGCCAAAATTATCATACAAATAAAAGAATATTTAATCTATTTTAGTTTTTAAAGTAACAAAAACAGGTACATAACTAAGATTTTTGGAAGTGGTGGTGGGGACATGATAAATTCTGAAGAAGGACCTCTATTAGGGACAAATATATTTACGAGTAATACATAGATTACACTCTCAGATTACCAAAAAATGTTAATATTGGCAT
Organism: Invenusta paracnida; assembly: GCA_036023295.1. Lineage (NCBI taxonomy): Eukaryota > Metazoa > Platyhelminthes > Proseriata > Coelogynoporidae > Invenusta > Invenusta paracnida. The sequence goes on along the minus strand of JAYRBW010076449.1, from coordinate 747 downwards.
TAATTTACACAGTACAAGTTTACAGTTTTTATACTGGAATATATTTTTTTGTTATAATAAATTATAGATTGATTTAAATATAAATTAATCTTTTTAATTACTTCTGTGTATATAGTAAGTAATATCAACTTATAAAATACTGGTTATTTTAACAATGCACTGTTAATACTTTTTTGCAATTGATATTGATATATTTTTATTGATTTTATTAAAACTACGTTAATAATACTCGTAATGTATAGAATTAATGAAAAATCTATATAAGAGTAAATATTTACTATTTATCACAATACAGTATATAATTGATTAGGATTTTGAGTTTAAGATAATTCTGACAAAGTCATACACTAATATATGCATAGTAGCTTTGTGGTTTGTAGCGATGGATGTAATCTATCAATATTATTAAAAAGCAAACTTACAATTTCATTGAAATTCTGTATATAATTTCATCTAACTTTTTAATTGAGCATAACTTTAATATAGTACAAGTCGCAGAGTTAACTTTAGTGACTAGTTTTATTTTGCTTGCAAGCGCGCTGAGTCAGAAAACTGTCCAGTTGCTGTTATATAGAAGTCCTTCATAAATATAATACACGTCACGGCCCGCGCTGCCAATTTTCATTTGGGGGGCCAAAACTCTTAACGATTATCCGAATAAATATTTTCTATCTTTTTTTGCAAAAATACAGTTTTTATATTAACCCCCTTTGAATAAATACTGATATTTAAAGTCAAAACAACGTA
>JAYRBW010076438.1:0-24819 GCA_036023295.1 Invenusta paracnida | reverse complement strand
TGTGGTTTTCCCATGTTAGTTTTTCATTGATTGTAAAGCCAAGAAGTTTAGCTTCGCAAACCGGGTTGATATTTTCAACGTCAATAATTGTGGTTGGCCATTCATGTATGGATCGTTTGGAATTTATGTAAAATTTGTGTAATTTATAATGATTCAGCTTGTTGCCAAAAAGGTATTGCCAAAAAAGAATTACTACACATTGAAGAGTCTTATTTCTTTTAGTACGCTATAAATTTAGTAATATTTTTAAAACATGATCATACTGTATTTCTTTCTGAATTTGGAAAACTATACTTAAATATCTATATGTATTGCTCTTTTTATTAGTTAGTATGTTGTTTTAATATCAATAATATTTCATTTTATTGATGCAAATCTATGAAATTTTTGTACGTTTTTTACAGCTCGTTTTTTACAGCTTTACATAATTGTTAAAGAAAATTCAGGAGTAGGTATACCTATTTAAAATACAAATATCCAAACAAACAATACATTTGTATTCCATTCTTTATAGAACTGTTCTTTGCAATAACATCACAACTAGATATGTAGTCGCCAAAATCCGCTAATTAATTGCCAACTTGCACGCAAAATTACGAAACAACAACGTTGCAGTGAATTAATTTTGTGAATCTATCAACATAGTAAAGATATTAAATTAATTAAAACCGTAGCTGTAAGCAGTTTGGATTCAATTATTTGCTCCTTTTGTGGGGGCATAAAAAGCACCAAAGTGGCTCCTACTCAAATGTTGAATAAATATAGAATTGTGTTCTTAATGCGCAATAGCTATTGTAAGAAAACTTAACGTCCAAGCAAGCGCCAGTTTGCTCTTGTTTTTCAGGTTAACGTTCATGTTCTTATAGAAGAAAATATAAATGTATACTATTATCATGCATTATATGCGCAATTGGTAACAAGACTAATCTTTATATTTTGAAAGAGAGAAATACATTTATACTGTAAGCTCAATTGACGACAAAGTACTTCTGTGTGTTTTAATTCTTGAATTATAGCTAATTCTTAAGATGCTTTTTTGTGTCGTTTTAATCTAATTTGAGCGATTTATAAATTATACGATTTTTTATTTTAGCTTACATTTCCAATATGCATTTCCGTTATAGAAAAAACAAGTCAATGTCTAAAAACAATTCAGCCTACGTTAAGTAAAGTACTTATACTTGTGGTTGAGGTCAATCTGTTTCATTAAAAAAATTAAGTATAAATGCTATCTACCTCATTAACATATCATTAATACACCTCATTAGCATTCATTTCATCATAAAAATCAATTAAACGAATTTTAAAAATCACTTTTGAACTTATTATTCAATTTAATTGAATTTATTACAACTTACAGCAAGATAAAATCAAAATTTGATGGCAGAAAGGCATAGTTTAAATATATCATTGCGCTGTAGTATCATACTACTGTTATAACGAGAAGCTTACTAAATTAGTAAAATGAAATGAAATCTTTTATTTGAATTATAGAAAAATCACACTTAAACATATCGGTCATCCTGGTAATTTAAAATCTGGAGAATATTCATTTTTACCACATTCTTACGTCAAATGGTTACACCCATTTTTCAGATAGCCGATCTGAAGTAAATCAAATATCCAGGTTAGCATTACACTTTCGCAGTACCTGTATATGATTAATTATTTTAGGATCTCTGTAGATTTTTCTATAAAAAAATATAACTTTTTGTGAAAGCAAACGAGAATAACGTAATATACATACATAGTCCTTAGAAGCAAATGAATTATGATATCTATTTCAGTAAATTGCAAAAGGAATTTTTTCAATTATAAAACGCTAAATCTATCTCGTCTCTTATGCAAATTGTGTATGTACATTTATATATACACCTAAAATCTACCTGAACCTTTTTCGCATTTGTCAAATCAGAAATCAAGCATGATTCATGGTTTTATATGCTAATTTGCACTACAAGATTATCATTAACATAAACTGTCAAATCGGTAACTTTGTTTTATCTTTCAGTTGACTTTCAATAGAATATTGTCAGTTGCCGGTATACAATAATATTCCAATAAACTTGGTAGGTACTTACCTTCTAAGTTTTACTGGACTATCTACCATAGCTTAACTGGGCTTGAGAATGGAGACGACGTTCTAAGTCATATCATTTAAACAGTTTTATCCTTACACAACTATCATCCAGTCATTGAACAGATTTCAACTTCAGGTAATATTATAATGAACTGACTTACTGCAACATTTGCTAACGCACCGCGATATGTGACAGTGACACTTTTAACTGCTATCCGACCTGGAATTGTCCTGCTGTCCACCGCATAACAATCATTCTTTTAACCTTTTAATAAAGTGTCTTAGGCACAAATTAATTGGTAATTGTCAAGTCTGTTTTGAACCCATTTTAACTGCACTATAATTTTGACGCGTTTAAAAAATCTGAAACCCATTCTATTAATTGCAGCACACAGTCAGAATATTGAATTATAGTAACATTTTACAATTAACTATTAAAAAGAAGCCATTAACAATTTAAGTGATATGTTTGATTCATATCGAAAGCCTGGTTTAAAAAAGCAAATATTTATAAAAAAATAAAAAACATTTCTTATAGTAATATTATTGAAAAAATAGAGTTTTACAAATCTTAGCAAGTCAACACTTTCAGTAACTTTTTATATTTGTGATTTTGTTTAAGAATTGAAGAATTTACTTGAAAAATAGTATTTTTTAGACAAATAAATTAGCAAAATTATAATAACAAATGATGAAAATACAAGAATACTATATTTAAGTTTCAAAAGTCACCATCCAAGGAAATATAAATAGTATACAATAATGTTGAGTATAAAAATTATAACTACTTAAATGCAAAACTAAAAAATGCAATTATTAATGAGATAGAAGACATGTTGGTACATTTAGGGTGGCTTCACATTTTAGGAATCAGTTTATTTCCCACTTTATAATTAATATGCTTGTGATAATACAACCAGTAATATTTTATACAAGAACACACTTTAAGAGAAATAAAACTAGGAAAGATTTCAGTCTCGATGTCACTTTTTTTTCAGTCTTTTCAGGAAGGTGATGTGATCCTTGTGTGTTATCTCGTACTCCTTCAAAGGGCACTTGTCCTCATCCAACTTTCGGCCGTGAGCAAAGAGCCAGTACGTTCGCCATACATAGCGCCAGTTGATGTGGCGCCAGACAGTCTGCTTGTGTTGACGGAGTCGTTTCACAGCTGCCCGCTGTACTGCCTGTTTGAGATCAGAGACGTTGGCTGTGAGACTGACTATTACGGGGTACACATCACCGTCGCTGCGTTCCACGAATAACTTGATAGCCTGTGAGAGAATAAAAGAGTAAAGCAGAGAGGAGATAGAGAAGAGGAGAGTGTGGAGAGAAGAGAAGAGAAGAGTGGAGAGAAGAGGAGAGGAGAGAGAAGGAGAGAAGAGGATAGAAGAGAAGAGTGGAGAGAAGAGGAGAGGAGAGAGAAGGAGAGAAGAGGATAGAAGAGAAGAGAGGTGAGAAGAAGATAATAGACAGGAAAAAAATAGAGAAGAGAAGAAACGAGGATATCAAATAGTCAATAAATAGTATTAGCAAAATTAATGAAAAATACATAAATATAATATACACGACATGATAAAAGAACACATCTAAAAATACAACACCTGAGAACAAAAAAATCGAAATGAAAGGATAAGTTTAGGATAAAGCACAATTCAGTGGCTAACTACCTGTCCATAAAAGAGTGCAATCTGCATCTGAACATCTTCTGGAGTTAGCAGAGAGGGAAGATGGTCCAAAAGCCGATCATTGGAGACCAGATCACTGATCCGCTGATTCACATGATCAATGAGCTCACTGTGTGAGATGGGATGGAGCATTCCAGCTTGCTGAGTATCCTCATGTTCTGTCCTCACAGCTGGCACTGTGCAGACCACATTTTCCTGAGTGTCAGCATCTCTTGGAAGCGGAAATGTCAACGTTTGAGAGGCTGCGGAGTCCTGATTGGCTGATGAAGGAAGTGGACTCCGATTGGTTGATTCCTAAGAAGACGAGAGGGGTGAGATAATCAGTTGTATCAAGATATCCTATAGTACTTCAGATACATCTAATTATACTCAATATCTAGATATGGATTCTACGGGAATACATATACCAGTGTTAGTTTAGATAACATAAGGCAAATAGCACTCCCCACATAATATATATATATGTAGTAATTTCGCTCCCGGTCGCCCCTAAAAACAAACCACAACTAGGTTATCCTGGTAGCTGTCAAAAATTAAATTCACTGTCTGAATCACGATAGATTTTACTTTTATGTTTTCGGTAATTTGTCAAATAAAAGGTAGACATTTTTGATAGAAGTATTTTTGTTAACTATTGTTTAGACAGTCTACGCAGGCAGAAAAATTGATGTTTGATTCTAGTTTTAGTGCTATGACACCACTGACTCGTTCTAATCTCACTCCGTAATCTCAATAGGCGTATTCAGAATTTGATTGATTAAATGTTGATTCATGGCTGAAAATAAGGCAATTCCAGAAGCCAGCGGAAAATCGATGTACATATATTATATATGATGATAATTCAGTGATTGTCTATTTCACTATTATATTTCCTGTCTACGATCGAAAAGGCCTAGAGAGAAGACTAGAGACCAGTCTACAGTTGATAGTAGAATTGTGAACATGAACCAACCTCTGTTTTCAGTCTGTCCAGATTGAAATACAAAATTATTCCCAGAATATATTATTAGTATTAGAAGGAGTGACAAGCTTTACCAGTTCGACTATGGGATACTGCTCAATGCAAAAAAGGACACTATAAATATAATGAAGATGTCGCCAAATTATGAAGACAGAGGAAACCTCTAAATTGTCGACGTTTTAACGTCGTCTTGATCTCCAATCATTCTTCGTTTGTCAGACAGGGACAGAGTTCTTGACAGCAGGGTAGAATGCAGTTAAGCACCCCAATTCTGATAGCCTCATCCCTTTATCAGGAAATGCCCTGTCATTCCAGATCATCCTCATGGACACTCTGTTTATCTTTATATATTCGAATGAAAGAGAGAGAGACGGTGATATTTCTCTGCAGTGTTTCCGATTTTCCTTTTGCGATAACCAGCTTTGGTACTGCTCGGTAGAGGTACATTACAGTAGTCTACAGGCGAGGCAGGTACTACACAGGAGTACAATTCACCAATCTAGCAGAGGCAGGTATGACGTCGTACTAAAGACGTGGATATAAGGCCTATAATTGTTCACTAAACATGATTATGATCATGCCTGGATATATATACAATAATACCTCTCTGATTTTGACTGCAAGGTGATGCAAATATATTGGAGATGAAGATGAATTGTTGAACAGTTTTCATGCTAAACACCTTGTATAGGGGGATGAATTATAAGATAGCAACTATTTCATGACAAGATTATTAATCAGTATTACTTGCTTCATCTGGAGGAGGTGAAGTGTGCATGGTACTAGATAGATATAAGTATCTTCCTTGATGACAGAGAATAACAAATTACTTTTTATTGTAATCATAAAATATAAAAGATGCAAACAGAGCAATAATTCCGGTTTTAATTTTACCTATATATATATATATAAATAACAACATATCAAGTGTAATCTTGTCAATGGCAAATCGTAGAATTTACGTTTCCGGGTTATCATTATTCAAATTTGATAATTATAATGATCATTTCCCCAAAACCGTCAGGCAAAGGTTGCAGTAATCAGCTTTTTTTATATATGTATATATATATGAATTTATTCCAGGGTTGATATTTCCGTATTAAGTATTACAACTGACAGGCTATATAAAATACAATGTTAACATTAATTTGACGATGACAATAACATATTATTCTGTCAGATTGCGCTCTACAGTCTAAATCCAAGAAAAGGAATAAATATGTAAATAATCTTAACCAACAAAGGCGAAATATCTATTTGAAAAATTATTTGAAGTCTAATGTATTAAAAGTCGTATATGAAAGAATAATTATATTATCATTGCAAAGCGACCTATATTTCTAAGTAACTACATATCTATATGCGGAAAACTAATTAATAATTTAATACTGAGTAAATTACCTTACTTTTTTAAGCTTTTAGTCTGTGAAGTATATAATTACTTCAAAGTTATGGAGATAAAGCAGGTTAAAACACCATTTTATTGAGAATTATGTTATAAGCGACGCTCTGAGAATACACTGATGAACAAGTAAAGTTATTATAAGTAAAATCAGTATTGGGTTGATTGTTTAAGCAATGTATATGCTGATGATAAGCTACACCAGTATATATTTTAGCTATAAGACACCAAAGTGACGCAAAAAGAGAATAATAACTAGATAAGAGAGAAAGTAGATTGTATTGAGAGAGAGAGAGAGAGAGAGAGAGAGAGAGAAAAGTTAAGACTGGTACTATGAGATTGTCGATCAAGAAGTCTAGAGAAGAAGATTCCGATCAACATAGAGGATAATCCTCAACCTCTTTCCGACATTATCAGCTTGGAGAAGAGATCACCTACAAGCGGGTAGTTGAGAGGCACCTTTCTTCCCTCATCAGGAAGTTATCCTAGTGCGTGCCACTTCAGGGCAAGTTCCGAAATCCTCTCAATCGACGGAAACACGGCTTTTAACTGGTGTCAGCAGTCATCCTTGAGTTGCGGGAATATATAATGACTGCTGCTGGTCTGGGACCAACATCGACTGTCGGGCTTGCTTCATCTCCAAAAGACATCTTCTAAAACAATGTCCCTGTTCTTGCCTTTTATAAACTATCTTATTGCGCCATATCATAAATTGTCACAATTTTTCTTTGCCGTATTATGCGCACATACAATTTGCCGAATAAATCCGGGCCTAGTTCAAATTTGTAGAGGTACATTTTGTCTTGAGTGGTGCGGAACTCTTTGAGAGTATAAACAATTAATTATTGGACGGAAGATCTGAGAACTTCATATAGTGCTAACAGTGAACGGAAATTAACGGGAACCTTCACACCACAGTCACTTTGAGGCGTCAAGAAATTTGAGCATATTTTGGCAGGGCAGGTCATAAGTTTATAATCAATGTTATCAAATTTAAAATAATTCAGTATGTTGAGATGAAAGGAAAACAGGACTAAAACAAAGATTTTAAATGTATAATACACTAATGCTTCATGACGCATTAGAAACACAACATAATTATTAATTAATACTAACGCATATCAATATAAAGTTAATAAACAGTATTTCGCAAAGCTCTGTGAAAGCATATTTTCGTTTTTAGACAAGTTTTGTAAAGTTCTAAATCTGCTCCCAAATAAAGAAAGGCACTATTTGTAACAAAATTAAATAACAAAAAGTAGAAGCTTTCTTCTTTAACGTTCTATAAATAAATACCTACATGTCAATTTTGAAAATGACACCGAAACTGAGGACTTATATGTAATTATTAAACTATTGAATCATTAGCCTATGAATATATATAATACTAATAATGCATTCCGATGACTATAATAACGAATTAAATCTCTTTAAAAAAAACTAACCAAACGATAATATCCTTTGAAACAGATAAAACATAGTCTAACTAATATTAATGTAAAAAAGTAGCTAAAAAAACGAATGCTACATCGGATATATAATTCTTCACTGCACTCCAAGTAGGAATCGCTTTTTTATAGAACGACAATAAAATATGTTCGAAATTGATAGAAACCGACAAAAAAAGGAGCCCACATTTTTCACATAATATTATATCAAGTAATAGCAATTACCAAAATAACTAAGTAAATTAATGATAAGCAGCTACTATATATACACTACAGTATCTGTAGACGAATGAACACACACTCGATAAGTGTTATCAGTTGGACTAGAAAGGAAGGAATCGGCCGCTATAACCCCAGCTCCAAACCGAACAAGGCCACCACCAGCATGGATGGGGAGCGGTATCTTGCTGGTATTCCTCGGGAAGGAAGTTTATTTCGATTAATTGTTTTAGTTGTCGAGAGGAGGTCAAACACACCGAGACTACTACTTACGGGAATTGGGAATGATGATACAGATAGTACGCGAATTAAAAAGAGGAAGGCCTTTTTGCGTATGTTTAATTTTATGTCATACAGAGCCATCAACGTATCACAAGTTCTTTATATATAGTATAAAATATCTGTATTATATAAAAAAAAAAAAAAAATAGGAATATAGCTATACGATACAATTAATGAATAGGTATTATAGTTTGTAAAGTGAATGGTTAAATAGATAAAACACACCGCTTAAATATTCTCCCAAAAACGTGTCTTCGACGGTTTCGTAAAACGAGAGAAGCGAAGAGAATGGAGAAATACTATACAGAAGGGCCAAATAGATTGGTGTATATGGGTGTGTATTATAAAGATGACTGTTGGATATTCTCAATTATCACAGGATCAGGAGGATCGTAAGTTTCGTTGATGGCTTAATAATATCTCTTTTATTGGGACTATATGTAGAGGTCAACAAGCTAACATATGTCTCAGTAATTAGAAGAGGGACACATAATAACTCCCGTTTCATACCGATACTTGAACAGTACTATTTGTAATATTATTCTTTGCTTAAAAGTACAATGAATTAAAAATGATAGCAGCATATACCGCATTTCTTTGATATACATACAGAGAGACAAGCAAACCTTAAATATCACAAAACACTAAACCATACTATATATAATGAATATAACATCGTGTTTCTATAGCTATGTTTATTAAACAATGGTACATTAGAACAATTTTCTGTATGATAACATGTAATTGTTAAATTTTATGAGTAATTCAGATGAAATAGTTCCAAAGAGGATACTAGAAAATGTTATAATTACTATTAAGGGAATAATAAATCTATAAAATTGAAAATACTACAGTAATCTATAACATGCTATGCCACTCTTATGGCGTAATAACATTATATATTAGCAATTGCATAGATTAAAAATCAGTTAGTGTCGTCATCAGTGGTTGTGTTCAATTATTATGGTCTCTATTTCATATATTTCGCTATGCAATTTATGCAAACAGAGCTATATACAATATAACAATTTCTCATTGGCATTATTGGCAAGTTTTACAGATATTGAAAACTGCATATTTCAAATTAAACCAGATCCAATAAAGCGTCGGAATTCAAACATCCGATAGCAACGAAATGTAGGTCACCTACAATAATTCGATCAATATTGATATTTCAAATAATAATTTAGGTCATTTGGAATGTTGAAATCACAGAAAAAAAGTCAAATACTATGTAGGTGTAATATGGGCTTTGGCATTACCAGTATACTCTGCTAGCATAGTAAGAGAATTGTAAGAGAGATGTAAGCATATAAAAGAAATTAAAACTCAGAGATAAATACAGCGTTTTGTTCAACAAAATATACACTTCATATTCACTTTGAGTGATAAAAAGGCGACTGACATAGCAGGCGTCAATATAATTTAAAAAGTTTGTCAAATAATCAACTTTCCTAAAACGAAATATAAGACACAAATAATAAATAAATAAATAAAGTCAATAATTATAGAGTACACAGCATTTAAATCAGAATTTAGGTGTTACATAATTGTCTCGTTTCAAATAAATCATAATATAATTGTGATTACAAAATAAACTGGAAATGATGGGAAACGTTTGCAAATCAGTCTCTTGTCATTTCTTTGCAGTAATATAAAGCATACAGCAGCAATATACATAGATTGTTTGATAGAATTGTTTGATAGAGTACAGACGACTAGAGTAGAACAAGGCCAATGTTGACAGAAAAGAAACGGCAGGTTTTGGGGGATAATTTAGTATCTATATTAAAACCCACAATTACCACTGGAAGGCGCGAGGTAGTGTGGAAAATTGTCAAATATACGAATCAAATAATGCTGCAATACTTTCATTTAATTTATTGTTCTCTAACTCTAAAATTACTCATTTTACTTTTTTAAATCAAATTTCGAGAATCGTTCACTGATTCTTCTCGAATGGTAATTACTTTTAAATGATTTTGATTTTAAGACCTGGTTTGTCAATCTGATTAATATGTCCTTTGACTTGTTGTTCTGACAAAAGAGCTATAAGTCCTTATAGAGACGAGAGAGAATTGTATTATAACGATTAGGCGAAATTTCAAAATCGAACAACTTAAAACCAACTCTATCAAACTAACTGTCGCATCTATGTACTTATAATGCGCTCTGAGATTGTAACAGCTAGAGTGAGGGATGAGGGAGGGGGGGGGACGTAGGGGAGAACACTGATCGATTATATTGGTCACCGGTTGAGGAATGGTGAGGCCAGAGTCTTGATCGAAGTGGCCCTTCTGGGACTGCGTGGCCCAGTGGCTGTCGACACAAGATGGTGCACGCTGAATGCCATCTGGATATCCACAGTTTCCGACAAGGCGAGCCAACCAATGTTGGTGTGTGCAGTGGCGTTGCTAGTGGTGACTGCCAGGAGGGGGTCAGCGCTGTCTGAGGAGGAAGCCCCTCCATTCGTGGTCGCGGTGAGGCCCGGGCTTGTGGGGATCTCGCGAAGAAGATGCATCAGATTGAACTCGCGGCGGGCGAAGCTCTGATTCCGATGTGTGCTCTTCACCGTCACCAGGAGCCCCGTGCTCGAAGAATAGCCGTTCTTCAGGAACACCTGTTCATCGTGTGATGTAAAGAGAGGAGAGGCGATGGAGGAAGGGTGTCGCGAACATACCTCCCAGCCCAAAGAGCTAAGCATGACAATAAAAGTATTCCAATCATAATTGTATATTAGAAATGTAAGTTATTCTAGAAGCGACACACCATAGAATGGATCGACGTGATATCTAAAAACGCATGCCACATTGTTTGCAACAGTTAAATCAGGGTCATTTTTTAAATTATTCAATAAATACTTCATTAAAATGTTTTTTAATATAATTAAAAACGAAGAAATTGCATATTTGACTGAAACAGAACAACCGCAGTTGTTTCTTTAATTAATTATTGAGTCACGTGATGTTTCCTCACAAATACTTCTTTCCGATTGATGGATTAGCTTCATTCTTTCTGTGAAATGGGCCAATTTGTCTTTCCAATTAATCTTGCCAAATACTTATCATTTTAATAATGTATAATTTCATTGAAGATTCCTTATACGACTAAACGTGAACTACTCGTTTATAAAGTAAATATATATATATATACCAAAAGAAGATGACAGATATCAAAAAAAGATCTGGCGCACCCGAAAGTCCTCGTGAAAGTAGGTGACGTCAGAGTCAGGATACTGGTGTGGAATGGAAAGGGTGCGGAAAATATCACGAACGGACGGAGTGAGTGATCGGCCTCTGCGACTTGTTGATTCACTGTTTCTATGGTAATACAAGGAAAAAGTCGGTTACACAAAGAAATTAGCATAGGAGAAGAGCAGAGATAAACAAGGTCAGAGAGAACGTGTTAAAGAGAAAACAGGTCAATAGAATATAGGTCAGAAAGGAATTTGTTTGAGAGAAAGTATATCAGAGAGAAAATAGGTCAACAAGGATCTTGCCAGAGAGAAAGCAGGTAAAAGAGAGTGTGAGTCATAGTTTTATTTAAAAACCGATAAATAGATGGACATAAATGCATTAAGTTGAGATTGAAGTTTCGCAAATATAATTTCTCAAAAATATCGTAACTTAAATGTACCACATGTATGATGTAGTTCACGATGTTAATGTCGAAAATAGATGAACAAACTCACGTACCCCTTGATGATTCCAACTTTACAGTAGACATCGCCTTTGATGTTCTCCAGGTCAGAACAGCGAATTGCTACAATATGTCCCACCAGGTCACAAGAGGGACCTGTCACACTGTCAGAGTCGCCTGAAATTGAAGTATCGACCGATCGTGCAATGCAATATACATATATATCGATTACTGTCGCCTTTGCATGATTGTTAACAATAAAGCCACAAAGGAAACATCCTTTTTTGTGAATAACTTCAATTAAAGCTGTATTGAATGTCGTTACTGATTTTACCCAAAACTTAGGCTATAAAAATGACATTAAATGACAGACAGTCACTTTACAGAAAAATGAAACAAAAAATTGTTAGAAGCAAAAATCATTTAAAAAAATAATATTTTAAACTACGCAAATAGGAGCATCTATGAAAATAAGTGCATATTCTATTAAAATAAGGTTTATTCCGGCTAAAAGTGCCGCATTGCAAAGAAAAGTAAAGCATAGCAAATACAATAACACGTTTTAAAAGCCCATGCCTTTTTCTTAATAATATGTAAACTATTTATCGACTTTTAAAATAAAATTCAATAAATTATATTGATTGTGACCAATAAAATAATGTAAGAAATAATACAACCAAAACCAGCTGTACATGTTATGGCAGTGAACACTACTAATAAAGTACTCACAAAATCCTCTGCGCTCTTGATAACAACCCCTTTCTGGCTTTTTCTGTATACCCGAAAAGTATAGATTTAGAGAATCAACAAAGTTTCATTGAAACATTTGGATATATATATAAATATATCATGCCTAAGGCTACGTTCAATACAAAACAATACAGTGAATATTTAATACACACATTTTACTGAAAAACATAATTCATATTGTCAGTATTGTACTGCGTCGTATTTTCACTCATAACAAAGTGACTTAATATGTATATTACAGCTTTGTAAATTCCTTTCTGCAAAGTTCCTTCAACTAATATAGTAAATAGTCAACAAAGGAGTACTAAAGCTATTTTAAGCGTCGCATGTCTGTACTAATAAGCCAAAAAGTATAGAAAGGGCCCGCGAACCCTTCCATGACATCACAGTCAATGTATGTACTCAAGATGAAGGTGGCATTGGGGGGGGGGGGGGGACAACATTGGTACAGTAGGTACTATATACACCTGGTCAGAAAAAAACGACGGAGACTAATGACAAAGTGGGGAATAACTAAAAAGGAGAAAGAGCCAACACTCTACTGTTGACTGCTACAACAAAAGTTCATTTGACACTGTAAACTGTCTTTCAGTCACGTGAGCCGCTTTCAAAGAAAGATGAAACAAACGCTCTAGAAACAGCCTGACCCCAAACTCAAATAATGTCGCCTTAAAGTTTACTGATGTTGTCGTTTTAGAGCTATAAGTAGAATAGAAGAGACTTAAACATCCTGGGTGTCCCACAAGGGCCGAAAGTATAATACATTTTAAACGGCTATATCTCGGTAGCCAATGAAACTTGAACCTTTAGAATCGCCTATAGAGGTCATCGTAGAGGTTATTGTGGCACTTTGGTCATACTTCCCTATTCAAGGTTAATACAAACATAGAGATATATTACAACACAGCCCCAATGATCTCAACAATGAGCGTTTTTCCAAAGTGGAAACGTTCATTCCAAAAGTCGGAATCGTTTGGCGTAACCTTAGACATTAAGTAGGTCACGTATCTGCCCGGGTCCAAATAGAAGCGCGAACATAATATATTTGAATTAATATATCAATAAAATGGTTATTTTGAGTTTTAAAGAAAATAATTTGCTTGAATAATATTTACTTCCTAATTTCTTTATGTCATGTGTATTCACCGATTCATAAAGTTTTGTATTTCTGGCAAAAAAGAGCGCTCCTAACGATTCCACTTTTGGAAAACGCTCAATTATAGCTAGCGATGACCTATACACGATTTTAATGTTTCAAGATCATCGGTTGCCATAGTTACCGAGTTATAGCCGTTTGAAATATGTCCCTCTGTCCTATGTAATGCCTTAGTTAAATCCCGATGCCATGGAAGCTAGTACTGGAGTTACATTAGAAAAACACTTAACCTAAATATTATTATACTATCTTAAAATTATAATATTTAATTATATACTTCACTGCCGTAGATTAAAATACACAAACCCTTTAAATAGTCAACTTATTGGCTTAGCTAAGTGTTTATAGAATTTTGGCACGTTTCTTTGGCCTGATTAAAATGGAAAACAATACGCTCGCTATATCTAGTAGCGTGACTAGTCGTCGAGAGTTCCGAGAATCTTAATCAGACTGATCAGGAGTTGACTGCTTAACATTATAATGCCCAGAATCTGAGACGTGCTGCATACCTTTTAGCATACGCAACAGGGGTAAAGTGGGGGAAAATAGCTAGGAACAAGAATGGTCCCGAAGGTATTATCTTTCTAATGTTAATATAGTTAGGAAGCGATCTTTTGGAGTTCATATTTCCTTTACAATACAATAAAATGTCCAGTTGAAGTGCAACAGTAACCTACTAAGTAAAACGAGGATTTTAGGCTGGCAAATTCTAAAACAAATAAATCAATAAATCTTTAAAAGTAAAAGATGTTTATTAATTGCGAGTAAAATACTAAGTTGAATATAAATTAAATATACAATACTGGTTATGTAATTAATAGAAGGCAGTCAAGCTAAGCATCAAACCTTTAATTACAGTCTCAATTGAAGTTGCGTTATGGTTATAATTAGTGAATAATATTCATGTTTGAAAACCTTTTTAAATTTACTCAAAATGTGTAATGATAAATATTAGATAACATTGATTTTATTGATTTAAAAAATATATACCAAGATTGCACCGTATTAAGACAGCAATGAAAATACTATTAAAATGTTGATCGAAATAATTTGACAATTATACTTAAAATTAATTTATTGAAAACACAATAAAAATGTGAAATTATAGTTACCGAATGTAAAAGCTTCTGTAAATATAAATATTTAAATTCATTGTAAGCAAGGTAATGATGCTATCAGCTGCTTTATGATATCAAAAGATGCAGCAGCTAGGAGGTATAATTGATCAGTATCTTTAGATAAGTATAAATTGGTTAATCCAGGTTAAGCCAACTTACTCGCTGTGCTATTTCCGCTGTGCAGGCGTGAACTGACACTGAGGAGTGAGGAGTGGGAGAGGGAGGAGCGAGACAGGCTGTTAGTATGGGGTAAGATGAGAGGGCTGATGCAACGTTTCATGCACAATTCAATTGCATTAATACTGGTCTGTGTATTGCGCTGACCATCCACGACTATGCCTTTCAATTGGTTCGATAATTTCCGGGTTATAATTCATCTAATCCATAACCCGCATTAACAAATCTAAATATTATTTAATTATAGTGAACTCAAGAATTACCATCAGTAATCGATCATTTCAGCCAGAAGTAAACATTCATATTGCACCTAAATTGAAAAAAAACAACTAGAAATTATAATGACATCTAATTATGTATACGCATCGGACCAGTCTAACAATTGGAGGATATTTGTTAAACATTAAAACTAATGCAGCAAGCGGATTCATGTCTAGAGATTTGTGGAGATCATTACAGGCCATACCTGTTTCAAAATACACTCAATTTTAAACTTTTTTCTTGCGACTCGTATCATCGCCTTCGGTGTAAATGACCATTTCCCACTTGCAGTAAACATCAACAGGTCCAGCTACCATCTACTAAAGCAGCAATCTATGAATTGCAGTGCAGATTCAATAACCCATGGCCGTGTGAGTAGCTGAGCAGTTCTTGTCAGTGCACTTCCGACTCCAGCTCAGTAAAACTATCGGCCGTCCTTATAGTTTAAAGCTCAATTATTATGTCACACTATTAGTGGAGAACTGGATAGCTAGACACTACAGTACAATGACAAATCAAAAATACACCTTCCGTCATACAATTCATTTTCCTCCAACTACCAACATCCTTCCTAACGATGCGGTAGCGTTGCCATTCTGCATTCCCTTCTGGCTGCCTTGGTGCTGATAACAATCTTTACTATTCAGGGGGTAGCAGCTGGTGTTATTTAAATGAAAAACGTATCGCGGTATGGTACATATTATGTAAAAGCTGGTCTTCGCTATTATTATGCTATTATTACAATGTTATAGGTAATAACTTTGTCGTAGTAATATGTAGATTGTATTAACGTTTTTGGTTGCTTAATAATCATCAATCCAGAATACTACATCCGCTCTCCACCCTGTCAAGATAATAATTTGTATAAATCCTTGCTGGCCGTTTCCAAAGTAAAGTTCCTATTGTCCAATACAATCAAATGCGGTAACTTCTGACAACATTAATTCTCACAGCCTCGCAATTCGCCAAAGAATGTTCAATCTTTCTTGATCTGATCCTTACAAAGGTGTTGTACTGACGCTCAGCATATCATTTTGTACATCAATGCCCCGGTATACAGCAACATCAATTGTACAGCGTTGTGCGGTTTTTATGTATCAATAACAAGAGATAAATCAAAATCGGGTAAAAAAACAACACTAAATTATGCAGACTTGTAGTAAAACTATATACAATAAGGGTTCCAAATCTGTTTTAGTAATAAACAACCTATGCAAGGCTATTATATTCCTAACTAAAACCACTACGTCATGCTTTGCAATATTTAAAAAATGATATTAATTTCGCGTTGCTGTTTTCAATGTGAATAAAACCACACTATTTTGATGCACTATGTTATAAACATAAAAAAATACACCTGATGATATTAAACAAACGCTATTAATATTTTTGCATTAAAAAAAGAAAGCGTTGTTATAGATACTTATTTTGTATTTCATCTGATTTAAGGTAATATACATATATTTTATATTGTGCTATTCAACTTCATTATGCACTATAAGTAAAAATGTTTAATACATCGAATAAATTAAAGTAACCGATAATTAGATAATTTAAATAATACACCGTATACTACTAGCCAATTTAAAGTAGTATATTTGAATTAGACAGAAAAATTATGAATCATATTGCAATTTACAAAAGTAACTATTGAATCGAACGTATACACAGATACATTTAAAAATATATTTAAATTTATCAATTAAGAAAAAACGCATAAACGTGCTTAACTGATGAAATATGCAAAAAGAAAAACAATATTTAAAACACAGTAAGTACATTAAGTATCAAGCTAAAATTATATAAGTATAAGCAAACAAAACAATAAATGAAATATATCTATTAGAACAATATTTCCTACAAAATAAATTGATCGATGCAACTCTAAACATTTCTCAAGCGCTTCTTTAGTCGATTTTTTCGAAAGTACAGTTTTATCACATACTTTGTTATCATAATTAACTTGTTTTTATTAGTAGTATAATAATTGTCTAAAACAAAATTAATAAAAATGTTAGTCTGTCATGCATGGCAGCATTCAAATTAATATTTACCTGTTTTGAGTAGACATGGTTCCCAGAGCTGACAAAGAAGCCTGAAAATGATTAAAAAATTAAGAATTAACTATATGACTGTTAATGAGACTGGTCTATAAATAGCTAGAGAAAACATTTACAATAACAATAACAAATTCAAAATATGAAAATTAAAAAAAAAAAAAAAAATATAATAATAATTAATGAATATATAGTACCTTGCACAATACTACTGGTAATAAAACACCAGTAGTAAATTCTAGATTATTAGGAAAATGGGACAATTTAAATTTAAATATAAATGACGATATATTTTTAGAATAAAAAAATTACAATAAATTAACCAAAATTATGAAAGATGTGCTTTATCGAGCAAATTAAAATGAAGAAGATTAATCATACTGTTCCTTTCTTCTTAAGTGGCAGCGTCGAGCTAGCGTTGCTGGTTGAACCCTGAAAAACAAATTAATTGAATGTTGTAAAATGTTTTTCGCTTACTAAAGCGAAAAAAAAGGAATGTTAGAAATTAGAAATCAATCGATTTTCAGAGAAGTATTGGCGTAAATAAACACATCAAAAGTGGCTGTTGGGAGCAGAGTGTCAATCAAACAGTGATTACTGTGTCTGCACTTTGATAAAGGGTATGAGAAAGTGGTTGTACGTGTGTATATAGGAGCGGAGTTTGTACAGCTAGGAGAGACTCACCAAATCTTTCCTTCTGTGGGGGAGAGTGGAGCTCCTGACGCGTGTTAGATTAGGATCGTCGCTGTGCTGAAGTTGTTGACAAAATGGTCGGTAATATATAAACACAGGAGTTCCAATGACTGAGTAGGTATGTATATAATATACAGATATACACAGTAAAATATAACATTCTACTTAAACATGTAAGCAATATTGCGATGAAATAATAAGTAACTTCTAAATTTAAAACATTAATAAAAGCTTAATTATTGAGATTTTAATGTGAGGTGCGCAGCTTTATTCAAAACGTATTTTGTGTTTTCTGGACTCTGGAATGTAGACAAGCTATTCAAAAGGTAGATATTAATGTTACTTCATTATAAAACTAACGAAGCGAATATTCAAAATATCCGACAAAAAACATCCACAGCTCTATTATTATTAAAACTGACCTTCCCTTATAAAGTCACGTGATTATCACCCAACTAAATACTGGCTTCTAATAATTGGATGATTGGACATATTCCTCCAACCAATGAAAATGCGCGCCTTTCAAGCGGCCTAAGTTACTATGGGCTCTGTGGTACTCTGCAGAGCTAGATTGTAACTTTTGTAAGCTAAGAATACGTAAGCTTAGGCCGTATGACATCCAGTGTTTCAGCTCATTCTCATGTAAACTAAACATTGGCACTTGTGTGCCTGATGCCCCCCCAGGACAACACGGGCCAAATTCCAGTTCAATCGGAGAATACATTCTAAATGAAACAAAATAAAATCCTTTCATATTTTGACAGTCTGGAGATACCTTATCGCGCGTAGTAAATATATTTCTGAATAAGATCTCGATCACAATCTCGGTTTATAAACTAAAACCAATATCTTATATCTCTGATTCTAGCATTTCATACTTCATAAATATAATAATAAAAAATAAACTGCATTACTTACAATGAAATAAAATGCAGGCAATAGTGTAAAAAATAATATCATTTGTATCATTAATTTGATCAAATATGACTATTAAAATACAAAGTTAAAAATGCAATTTGAAGAATACACATTCACAACAGATGTGGTACATTTACGTTGACGAAAATAAACCACTCTATAAGCAAATAAGTACAATTAATTAATGTAACTAATAAAATAGCTTCGCCGATTGTGCTAGTTTTATAAATAACATTAAAACATAGTTCCATAATCTTATAAATAATCAGAACCCAGTTAATTATTTCTTAGTGAAACTCTGTTATACAAAAGCTGCAAAATATTTTCAATATGAGTTCATTCAGTAAGCTGGATTTCCTTGTCTTGTTGCTGTGTCATAAATTTAGAAGATTAAAACATACCTACATACATACTAAGTTGTACAGAAGACACGATATAGGAAGAGCTACAAGATCTGCATACCTGATGATGGAAATCCTCGGCGCTTATTGGCTGTAGGTATTGGCCAATAATATCGCTCTCCTCCAGCGCTGATTCCGTCACGTCGGACAGCGTGGTGGCTGTAGTTGACATGTTGTTGGCGCTGAAGAAGGCAGCACTAGTGCCGGGGGTAGCTGGTGACGATGAGGTATCACCTCCGCTACTACTTCGTGGTCTGTTCGGTTGCTGGGAGTATGCGGGGGATGGCGATGCTGAGGGGTTCTGAACGTGGGGGAGGGGGGTCAGAATAGATAATGGTAAGTGACTTTGGTCATTTTGATTAAAAAGTCGTTTTCAATAGCTACTTGTTACTGGAACAAGTTGTAGGAAACACCGTAACTACGACCTTTTCTACTCACGGAATCGTCGGTGAGGATTCGACACCCGAGACAGAGTTCCCCATGGCGAATGTGACAGAGAGAAAACCACTGCGAGGAACCCTGGAGTGAGGGAAGGGCAACACAAAAGTCGACGTGAATTAGCCCAAAAGAATTAATACTTAATAATAATCAACTTTTGATGCAGACAGCTAGCCTGAACCATAGAGTAATTATATACGGAGATTTCACTCGTATTGATTCTGTATACAGTTCAATACTACTATGTTGATACTCGAAAGTTTTTGCAAAATAATGTTTTAAAAACTGACAGCAGTTAAACAGATTATGTTGTACAAAAGTTTTAGGCATATAGGCAATAAATTACAATTTACAAACAACTTACGTATGTTAAAATTGTTGGAAAATATATATTTGATCTTAAAATTAATTTAATAAAAATATTTAATACTACTTTTTTGTAACCCATTTACATAAAATGTATTAAAATAAAACCATTTTTTATATACGACGATTTACAGCGCGATGTATATGAAATCAATAAGAGTCAACACCCTGTATATAATTACTCTATGCTATAGACCATCTCTTTCAAAATAACCTATAGAAAGAAATTATTAGAGGTTTAACTGGGTAACTTGATGGTCACTCGATCCAACCACGTCTACCAATTCGTTGTTAAACTTGAGGTCAAAACCAGTTTCTGAGTCAACTTTATCCAAGAATACCTCCACAAACTGCTGAAGTCTGTCAGGGTCTTCTTTATGTAGTGCATGAAATAATCTTTGGCTAAATAGTTTAAACCGAAACTTTTGACTGTGTAGGACATTCTTATAAGATTTATCTTCACCAGATGGGTGACACTTCATTATATTCAATGCTTACATATCTAAAGTTGCAAACTTGCCTTGAATTATCTAACTTAATACATTTATGTTTTCTATACTGAGTATGATGTATAATAATATGAAATTAATAAGATTTTAAACTTAATCAATACACTGTGGTTACTTTATGATTGAAACTTCTTTCAAAATGGACATGTTTTGATATAAGTATAGTAATTTAGCCTGTATATTTTCCCAATTGTATTATTTTTAAAACTTGAAACGTTTATTATGATGTCATTTGATAATTATAAGTATCACCTATTTCAAATTATAATCAAGTTATTAAGTGTTTAGTCTGAATTTTGTTATTATCGTTTGTACGTTTCTACAATACTTATGAATTTGCATGTACTGTCAGTAAATTTCTTGGATGTAATCATAACTCAGTTAGTTTCTTTTCTATGTGTAATTTTTTCAAGTTATTGTTTGTGTTTATGAATAAATGAATTCCTGTTATTGTTTTCTATACTTCTGATTAAAATAAATCCGGTACTGATGGAGATTAATTAAAATATACATATGAATTTTAGAAATTCCCCTAGCTAATATTTTATTATATATTAAGCATGTATAAATGATTTAGCTACAATATTATTTGTTTTAGTTTTTATACATAGATTGGTTATTTCAAAACATGTCATAATAATTTGAAGAAATTAAATTGTAATAAAAAATAAAAATCCTTTGCCGATTTTTTTAATTACAACGATAAAAATGATTTGTAAAAAGTCTACATCGATAGGTATATTTGATATATAAGAACGCATTTGGGGAGCGGATGGCCCAGTGGTTAGAGCGTTGGACTGTCAATTAATGGCAGTCTGTGTCTGTGGGTTCGAATCCCGGTTCGGACCAAACATATTATCTACCGCTCCCTGGCTGGCAGCTGTGCTAAGTCGCTTGTTTGCGACCCGAAAGGGTTCGTGTTGAATGCTCTTACGTAAAATCTGTGCGTTCTGTCACTAAAGAAAATCCGAGGACTACATAGTCCTCGTAATATGCATATGTGGATCGCAAAATGAATAACAATCATAGACTTATTTTAGATGGCTATGTAATGTATATATTGATTTTGCGTTTATATTTTCCATCGATGAGCATGGATGTTCTTCTGTCGATGTTGTTGTTTGATTAAGAGGTTTGCCAAGTTGCTGCGAGCGAGCGTTTGGCCAGTGTCCCTGCAGTGTTGTTACCCAAAACCGACATGGGAGGAGAACTGGTCTCGAAAATTTCTTGCCGAACCCTATCAAGGGCCGGGTAGTCTTGAATCCAGTGCTCGATGGTATCATCCTCCGAGTTACAGCGGGAACACTTTTGGTTGACGGAGGGGTTTATCAGGCTTGCGTATGCGTTGAGAAGATGACAGTGTCCGGCGCGTAGCCTAGCCAATAGGATAGCTTCTGCTCTGGAGGTGACAGCTTGTTCATCCCTTTTGGTGGATCTGCCCTCGTAGAAGGTGGTGGTTCTTTCATGGTGAAATATGTCCAAGATCTTATGGTCTGCTTGCCGGCGCATGCCATAGATATAGGCCGATATGGTGCATCCTGGATGTTGGCTGCTTCTTTGGCACATCCATCCACCGCTTCATTTCTTGGGATCCCGATATGTCCGGGAGTCCAAATGAGAGTAGTGTGACCGTCTCTTTGGGCGATATTGTCTCTGATCTGGAGAGTGTCTATGCTGCTGTTGTCCATTGTCATCAGGAGAGACATACTGTCTGTGCATATGCTCAGAGGGCCGCCAATGTTCCTGTGTGGTAGGCCTGGATTGCACTCGATGTAACCGGCTTTGAGCAGTTTCAGGGGGTCGAACGCCGGTTTATTGACCCCCAGCATCCAAAAAAAGAATTGGGATAGTAGGTTCTGATAAGGAATTCCGGGCAGAATTCCCATGTCGGAGTGGACTGGTCCTGGGGATCCAAGCCGAACTGATGGAATTGGTTGAAAACCTGGTCGCTGCGATAAGGCTTCCATCTTGGTTATCGGCTACCCCATCCACGTGGGGGCGACTCTCCGAAGGAACCGTGACATGAAGTGCTCGTCCACCAGGTCCGACACCTTTTCGATCTAGCACACTCTCCTCGCGGTCTCCCATCGCACACACACTAGCCAGTGATCCTTCCCTTTCATCTCACCACACCGCTCACATCCCGGGTCCTCCTTGACACCAATCCTATGCCGGTAATATGCGGTTTCACTGCAATGGCCAGCCCTTAACTGCGCCAGCACCACCTGTTCCTTCCTACTCAACCCCTACTCCCTCTTAACCCCCCTCCCAAAAACCTCCTCCAGCCTTTCCTCTAATCTCGGCTTATATTTAACCCTCCTATAGACCTCCCTCTTAGCGCAACCAAACCAAATACCCACCCCCTCCTGCTCCTCACCCCTAGCTACATTAGCCTCCCTATCAGCCCACTCATTTCCCTCCACTCCCACGTGGCTCGGGACCCACTGAAGAACCACCCTCATTCCCTCTGCCACCTTGCACAGCTCGTCCTTCAGTTCTTCGACCTCTTTGTTCTGCCCCACTGCATCCTCCTTCGGCGTCCTCAGTAGCGACTGGCTGTCCGAACACTCCTCGGCTTCACCTCCACGATCAGTTCCACTGCCATTTCATCGCAACTGTCTCCACCCCAAACGAACTGCAGATCCTCCCGGCTTAACTCATGACAATCTCCATGTCTCCACTTTACGACGCAAGCCGCACCTCTGTTCTTCACACCTTCTTCCACTGATCCATCCGTGAAGATCCGCATCTCCCCTTCACCTCTCTCCCGAACTATCCTGTCAACCGTCTGCCTAACTTGTCATCCATTTTTCAGCCTGTCCCTTGAACGTCAGTTCTGTATCCACCGTTATCCTCAAAAACAGTTTGGTCGATATCGCCCTGCGTAGAACAATGCTTCATTTTTATCGATGTTTTTCAATGCATCCGCATCTTGCAGTGGAATTTATTTCGCTTATGTCGGTGAACACGTTTCTAATTTCCATCTGAACAAAAGGAAAATAACCTGATCATTATAATTTGGTTGAAGTAACACAATAAGACATGTCAACTTCATCAATGACTTCTACGTCCAACAGCGACATGCTAAGTCCGAAGTAGGTGATCGAGTTACTTCTCAACCATGTAGTTCGGCAGTTGTCAAAAATTATCAACTATTGACAAACAAAGAAGGTCAACATCGCTCAAATTTCATTTCTTATATTCGGTTTTCGTGTTTTAAAATGAAATAGTTATACATATTTCGAGTATCGGTAATTAATCATCTAAGAAAATTAATCTATTTGATAATGTACCCTTAATCCTGATATAACAATTGGACTTAATTGCTCTTAATTAAGAGCAAAAGTGCAAGATATTATGTACAATATTTATTTGAAATGTTTGATAGTTTTATTACAATGGTCAAAATTGGCTTCAACAGTACTCTAAATTTGATTTATTAGGTAAAAATATAAAAATATCAATTAACTAAATGTGGCTCATACATAAGGCTAAAGTTACACATTCAGAATAAATCAAATATTTGACAATTATGAAACTTGAGTTTACTCTGAGTAATGGGGCCCATTCTATCGCAGATCTCTAAGCAATTTAAAGAATTTAGTTCGTTTTTCAGTACAGCCAATTGGCGTGAATTACCGATGCAAGATTATTCCAACTTTCGCGGCCTTAGGTGGATTAAACAGACGATTCACAGGTCACAGCGGTAAGGCAACTGAGTTGACGTAGGGGTACGAAAATGGCATCCCAGACGAACTTATACAGAAATGAAGTGAAAATTAGAGTCGTTGCGACTATATAAACGACCAAAAAGAACCTCCTCAACTTTCAAACGTCCGCTGCACTATTTGTCAAATATATCTATTGTTTGTATTTCGTCTTCTACTGGATTTACAACTAACGTCAGTCTTGTTCATCGTCCGGACAGTTTGCAGCCCCATCTCTGGCTTCGTCCTCTTCAACCAGGTTAGCTGCAAAAACCGAACTTCAAATTCAACACACAAACAAGGAAATGTACATTTCTGCACCGGCACCAAAAACGAATGATTATTGAAGCCAATTGTGATTCCAACGTGGTGAAATTCACGTTTTTATGAACTGTTTTATAAACTTGTGCCATGTGTTGGTTGTTCAATGGTATTTTGTAAGTGGGAAAATAAACTGTTATGTATTGTGTTTAAACCTATTTGTTATATATTACGTTGTATTGATTCTTGCTGTGTATGACAGTGTAATATGCGCATTATTAGTTACTGCCG